>WEKX01003812.1:67974-84891 GCA_013390025.1 Pitta sordida | reverse complement strand
GGGTTTCTTTCCCTTGAACATCCACCGGTCCTGTGACAGCTGCGCCCTCCCAACACACAGCTTGCCTCACTTTCGTGAGGCAGTATCCCCGTTCAGGGACCGAGGGCATGGTGCCACCATTGCGACCCCCTCCCCGCAGGGCAGGGTGAGTCTCGCCCCACAGGCACCGTGTCACCGCCTCTTGGCAGAGCAGAGTCAAGCTGCTTATGCGTCAGGCAGCTGGGCTCGCGGACCACTGAATCATATTTGTGAAAAAATTTCTTCACAAATGGGCGAGGTCGTGAAGGAGAAGTCGCGATACAGAGAGGATTCACTGTATAAGTAAAATGAAAAACACTGGTACAGGAGTCTTACTGAACAAAATTGAATAGAAATAACATTTTTAGAAGTATAACATCATTACCTCCATTAATTCAGTAAAGCAGATATGATTTGATTGCATGTATTTTCATTCTGCAAAACTGAGATAAATAGCTGTCAAATTTAGCTGTTTCTCTTGCCTAAATGTTTTATAATATTTAAATTAAGTAGCATTGATTAGGTTGAACAACTTTTAACAATTGAGAATTTTCATTTATCTTTTATGATAATTAAAACAGATATATGTTTCATTAAAATCTCTCAAACTTTATTGTTTTCCACATATATATGAATTATTATGTACTATTTTGTCCTGAATCTGACTGAAACATTTGAAGGCCATGAGTTCCAATATCACACTGCTGTAACGTATATGTCTTGTGTAAAATCTATCAGTCAGTGCATAGGGGGTTTGGTGTAAGAGGTGTATTGCCACAGAAACATGACTGTCCACACATGAAAACTACTCAGCTTTGCTACCCTGGGCACATAGAGTTCTTCTGGTGAGCAGAACTAAAATGAAGGGCTGGTAATCAGTTCAGACCCAGTAATGAAGGATATTTTGATGTATTCTACTTGGGTCAACTTCCACCAAGGATATGATTTGATTCCAGTAACCCTTTAGCTGTAGAGTTAATTTCCTCTGCTGCCGACCTTCCCATTGATCATTTTTGAAGCTTTACTCCTCACTTATGGCTATTCACCCATGACCTGTATCATGTTCTAATTCAGATCAACACAACAATTTGAGGATTTGTTTAGTTGGGTTTTTTTAAGTCA
This sequence comes from Pitta sordida, assembly GCA_013390025.1. Taxonomy (NCBI): domain Eukaryota; kingdom Metazoa; phylum Chordata; class Aves; order Passeriformes; family Pittidae; genus Pitta; species Pitta sordida. Next base: position 83,751 of record WEKX01003812.1, on the reverse strand, counting down.
GTCCATTTCAAAAGGTAGTTTAGAGTATGACTGCACAAACTGGCACTGCTGAGGAAGCCTGTGTTTGAGGAGTGGAAGTGCAGCGGAGGACAGGAATCTGCAGTAAAGACTAGCCACCTTCAAATTTGCCAGGTTGCCTGAAAATTTGTGACTTGGAATCACACTCAAATAAAAGCAATTATACTGACTTTTTAAGACTAGATAGGCTTAGATACAGAACACTTTTAAATGTTCTATCAGGTAACCCGCAGATACGACCTAACAGTTGTCCATCAACGCCACAGTCACCCATTACTCCATGCTTTGTAGTGCTATTTATTGGTTCCTAACTCTAAAGATGGCAACCTAGTCAGAATTCACAAAGAGCATTTTTTCAGCACTAATGTGAAGTTTAGCTGTAAATCTTAAAACATTAAAAATGGAAAATATAAATACTACTTTTAATTTTAACCAGGACCAATTCTACTTTGTAATAATTTATCTTTTTAATGATAAAGATTATATAATTTCTCTGAATCAGTGTACCGACATAACAAAATCTAAGAATAACTGGATTTGGTTTTGTATTTTACTTTTCTCAACAAAAAAATGAAAAAAAATCCATTAAGAATAATCTTTTTCTGTATTTCACTCTATAATAAAAGACAAGAGTCTGCAAGTGTTATATTCATATCTGCATCAATGTCATGGACATGAATCAAGAAAATAGGAAACTCAGTCTATTTCTACATGTAGAGTCTGACACTTGTATCAAGAGGAAAGTATTTGCTAAAGACTAATCCATAGTTTTAGTTTTACTATGTAGGTATTCATATTAAAGTGAATACACAGACTGGAAGGCGGCAACTTTGAAAATGCCATGTCAAACAACAGTTCTAGTCAATAATATAATGGCTTAATTATAAATCAATTGCTTGTAAGTTACTTACATATGATATATTATTTGCTTAATAGGAATTAAAATAATTGCTTTTTACATACTAAGAAATATTTGCAAGCCTATATGCTACCTATTTTTCTGTATCTTTATTTTCCATGCATATCTAGCCCCGAGAATCTCCCAGGACGCTATACATTCTATGATATGTTTAAACATAGGTCATATGCCAGTAAAATATATTCTAAATAAGTAGTGTTAAAAAGGTATTTAAAATAGTACCTCTTATCCCTAAGGCTAATAAAGAACATCATGTGAATTAAAATCAGAAGGCACTCAGCTACATTGCTCCTCTTAATCAAGCTGTCACCGCTCCCCATCCTGTCTCAGATGGGACTGTGCTGTGTTCAGAAGGCACCAGCACAGAAATGCTGAAACCTCTTCCCTTTGCTGAGCACTACGAGCTGGTTTTAGCTTAGAAAAACTCCCAGATATGTCTGGATTTTGCAAGATTGACCCTTACACATTTTTCTCAAAATTATTGCGGTAAAAGCACACAAACAATTATTGCTGGGTTAGTATTTTAAATACTTCAGTCTTCACAAAAAAAAAAAAATGAGGCTCATTTCTGATTTTCCCCCGAGACAAAATTTCCACTAATTTACATAAGAATTTTGCTGGAGTAAGGACCTCAAGGCACTCTCTGAACATTTATGCTTTGTACTGGCTTTTCCTCCATTAGGGAGTCTCCAAATTCTCATTGACTTTAATGAGAGCTCAGTAGGCAGATAAATCTGAGAAGGGTTATGCTTTTGGGAACTTCTATACCACTCTTGTAAAATTATTATCAAAATTGCTTTTTCTGTATTGTAGTAATAATATTGTGATTTAGACAATCACTGTATGAACAATGATTTTTTTCTTTTTTTTCCACAAAGATTGGTTTGTTGTTGTTGTTGTTGGTTGGAGGTTTTTTTATTGTTGTTGGTTGGATGAGGTTTGGGGTTTTTTTTGCAGGGGGGTTGTTCTGTTTGGTTTTATTTGTTTGTTTGTTGGGGGGGGGGAGAATTTTTTTTCCTTCTTTTTTTTCCCTTTTCTTTTTTGTACTGTTTTCTCGGTTGTTGCTAGAAACAGAATGTCTTCTATATCTGCACAAGTACAGCAAGACTCCAAAGGTGGTCCTAATGTGGTACAGTGTACGGCACAAACTTATTACCCAAATGCCATATAACATGTACCCCTTTCCATTTCTCTGGCAGTTGTTTAATTTCAAAACTTTAATAGAACTTTCTAATATTTACCATTTATTCATTCTACAAATAAGCAAATTGTGGAGTGATTTTCCTTATAATTTTATGCAACAGTCTAACGAACCAATGTCAACTCCTTCATGGACAATTTTACAATCTGTCTTTTAGTTTTCAGGGTATTTGTGAACTTTTTGTTACTAACTAAAAGACATGTCTAAAGCTGGTTGTGGGCAGGGGAGGTAAGAGACGAATGAGTGATGGCTGATACACTGTAGTGTATCTGGCATTCCTGAAGATACAGAAGTGTGGGGAGGTTTTCATTGCCCATTATCGGCAGAGAAAGCAAGTGCAAGGAAGCTGCTTCCTTCGCAGTTTATATTTCTGCTGTTTAATTGTTGAGCACAGAGCCTGCTCACCTAACCTCTGTGCTTCTCCCCTGAGAAAATCTGCCATCAAATGATGACCCAGAAGAAATATGGGTGATTGCTCCGCTCTCATAAAAAAAAAAAAAGAAAAAGGGGAAAAAAAAGGAAAAGAAAGAAAGAAAAGCACTAGGCTGGTATCAAGGGACCTTGCTAGGATACTTAGGAGAATATTTTCTGTAGAAGCCAACTGACCATCCATCTCCCTTTTTAACTAGTGTCAAGGCTGGTTTACTTGATGATGATTTGATGCCCAGCAATTGCTCCCCCTTGCCCACTGAAAATGAGTGATGACAAGGGAACAGCCATCAAATAGAACAAGCTGAAATATTGTAGCAGGGAGCTTAGTAGAGCTGAGTCCTGCAAAAAGGAACCATTATAAGAGGATGAAGTTCTGGAAAACAACTGTTTGCAGTCTGCTTTTAGAAGAATGGTTGTTTGCTTTTAAGATTTGTAACATGTTTATCTTGATAAAGGATTCCTGTGGCATAAAAAAACCACCAAACAAACCCATGTCTTACTTGGAAAAAACAGCTCAGTGAGAATTTACACAGAATATTTTAGCTTGGTTTCTGCTGGATTCAAATGAATTTTGACACCCATGCAAGTAGGAAAGAAATAGGGCCACTGCCTTTTTCTCAAACATCAGTTGCTCAGTGGGGATATAAGAAACTAAAGAGCCCATCAAGCTGCTGTACTTGAGAGTGAGCAATGGGTATATGTTTATATTTATAATGATACTCCAGCATTTTCAGCTTTGGATACAGCAACACCTTTTCCCGAGTGCTCAATAATAAAAGACAACATCTGAGACACAACATAAAGTCAGTGGATACTCTCATATAAGGTATTACCTTGCAGAGGTCCAGAAGAACAGTGGCAAAACTAGAAAAACATTGCTGCAATGTAACAGTATTATACTGCATTAATAATTACCAGCATCTTAAAAAACTTGCGAATTGTGTGTTGCTCATGTTTTACATAATACTGGCGAAGTTTCTGTGCAAATATGTACATTCAAAAGCTGTATGTGTTTATAATTTAGGTGTGAATCTATATGCATATACGTTTGGTAAATTAACAGCTATGAAAATATTAGCTGTGCTGAATGCTTCTCATGTCATGAATACTAAGATGCTCCAGTGACTTTGCAAAGACAATTATTAAGATGGACCTAATAAGCATCAGTGTACTTAAACTGACCAAGTTCATACAGTTTCTGCACACCCACATGTACTATCTATCTATGTAAAATTATGTTTTACATAATTTGGGATACCTCACTTCTTGTTCCCATCTCTAAAATATCTTGAATAACAAAAAGTGGCCAGTAGGTGAAAAAAATTAGAAATACAACTTATCAGATCACTTGTCTATTACCCAATAAATGAAAGACCCCACTTGTCAAAGGACACCAAAAATGAGTCTGCTATAGCAGGAAAGACAAGCAAGGGATGCAGATGGCCACAGTGCAGGCAGGAAGAGCAGTCCCCAAACACTTCAGGGCTGGTGGTTGTGTGACATTTTCTCAACAGGTTGAGGAAGGTAAGAAAGCACAACTGGGGATATCCATCTCACCCAGTCAACAAGGGACAATGGCAGGAGACATAGGTGAAACTGAGGCTGCCTTGTGTCCAAGGTCAATCCAAAAGCTATGGCCAAGGACCAGGCTGACAAGGGCCAAAGGTGGGGAGGCTAAGTTTCACTGGAGCTCCTGAACCCATGGGTGGTAGACGTGGGTCAAAGTTGCTGCTGAGGATGATCAGGGCCTTTAAAGCCTACTGATGTCCTCAGGGTCTTGCCTCCACTTTTACTCACAGAAACTGAGCAGTTTTATTCAGTTTGCAGCTCCTTCTATGGCGACTGCCCTTATTTAGACAGTTGAATACAGGTCAGAACCACAAAGGTATTTAGATGCCTAACACTGACTTTGGGGCAAAATACAAGAGGAACTTAGGTGCTTCAGCATCCTTCTGAATCAGCCCACAAAATCTAAAGATCACAGTAATAGAGAGGAAATTTTTCTAATTAAAATCATGACAATTCTGGAAAACCTTCTGTAGTCCACTGTGAGATGATTCTCACTTTCACCTTTGGAGTTTTTTTCCCCGGCAAATAGGATGAATTTTATGTTTCACTTAATAAAAGATACAATCTTTTGGAATCTGTTGTCCTTGGTTGAACTGTCTGTCAGATTAAACATTCCTTGCGGCACAAAGTAGGAGGAAATCTGTGGGTGTATCCTTGCGAATTGTCACTTTGTTTTCCCACTGAATTACAAATACTCATTTTCACTACAAGTGGTAGGTGAGGATTATTTTCTTTTTTAAATGCTCTGGCCCCACTACTTCCAAGCCACATATTTTCTTCCTGCTCTTATCTTGCTCTAGATAGTGTTTCCCTCCGAATTTTGCCAAATCAACACTTTCTGTGACTGCTTTGAGTGGGAGAAATTTCCTGGTAGTACAAATTACACATCATAATAAAGTGCTGTATTTTCAGAAATACTATCAATAATTGCTAAAAAACAAAATTAACAATCCCATTCCTGACTGAAACAGTTCCACTGTATGGTGACATTCAAGTTTTTGGGCTTCCAGTTTTTAGGGTTTTCAGGAAGAAAAAGAAATAGTTTGGGGAGGGGAAAAAAAAAAAAGAAGAAAAAGACAATAAAATCACATAATTTTAATTAATTACATAACTCAGCTCTTGTTAAGTAACTTGGTTTTCTGTAAGTATACCCTAAAAACTGTTATAAACAAGATGTATTTATTATCTGAAGCCTTGATGGAATCATGCACAAAACATCTATTTTTTACTGAGGCACTATATGATGAGTGGGTTTTTAATGAGGAAAAGTTATAACATATCTTCTTAGAGCTTTTTTAAGAGACAACGAATGCTGCAGTAAAAATGTTGTTGTTAGACTTTTGTAATTTAAAGCTATGTAGGTTTTTATTGCTGTCCTTGATAATTGGTAGTTTTTCTGATCTTTCAGCTCTTATAGAGAACATCCTGAACCACAACTGCAGGTTGCTAGAACTCACCAGATTTCAGATTTGAATATAGTCTAGAAAAGCTTCAGGGTCACTCCTGTTAAACAAGGCTCTGAATTTATAACGAGATAGAATTTTAAAAAATCAATAAAACAAAACAACAGGAAATGGACATGGCAAAATGTAACTCTGAGTATCAGTATATGATCAGTGTTGCAAGGTGTTTGTTTTACTGCCTCTGACCATATAGGTAAATGTATCTCTGTGTGCACCTGTGTGAGTCCAGGCCAAAAGAGGAGTACAGTAGATAAATGTGTTTGTAGCAGTGGATTTAAATACCATTATATAGCTTTCTACACCAAAAGTATCCAGGACAGATATGGCCAGCTTCCAAGTTTGACGATATGTATGTTCTTAAGAAAAAATGTGATTTTTCTGTCTCTGAGCATCACCCAGCCAAGATTAGGTGACTTTTTCATTGCATGTGCAACTGTAAATAGATACGGGAGACTAATGTTTCCTTCACAGCATGTTTCCTGTAAATTATGGCCCTTTTATATAGAACTAAGCCTCTACCTTCATAGATTCATAATACAAGTCGTGTTCTGTTGTTACAGTGCCACCGCTCAGCATTCGGGAAGTGAAAGGTTGAGAGCTCTAAAGATGGATTTTGGCACAGCTAACACTCAGCTAAAATTCCACACTAGCTGATTTAAGCCTAACAGTGGTGGAACCACAGCCAACGAGAAGTCTGTGCCAATGAGGTCAATGCAAGCCACCATAAAGGATTAGTGAGATTTTTGGTGGTGGATATGACTCTGGCCTTCTATAAGGACATATTAAAATATAGTTAACTGAACTAGTTCCATACAAGTCGTTCTCATCTATCACAGAATTAATTTATCTTCTGTAATGTTAATAAGATATGAAAGGTCTTTTCTTCCTTTTAAGATATGAGCATTAATGACACGGAATCAGCTCCAGTGAATGGAAAAGAACGAGTTCACCTAAGCTATAATTTGTAATTGGCTCCTCATGGGACTTGAGTCTTTTGCATGAAAACTAGAGCTGTGTGAGCTCTGAAATGTGTTCTATTCATGCCTGCATTGTCAAAGGAAAGATTTGAAGGAATCAGTTTGCATTTAATTAAGGCTTCTGTGACTTATTGTGAAAATTCTTAAACAATATGTTCATCAAAAGTTGTTAACAGTCAGGTAAAAGGGAAGCCCATGTTTGATAATGCAATCTGCTGGTACTGAGAAGCCGTTGTAAAAGAGATCATTGTGCACCAAATGGTTAGTTCTTCATAAGCTAAATGCAATCAAACGCATAAACTCTGCCACAGCTCCCGTGGAACTCTCTGCACCTTCTGAGTAATATGTGGTGACTACGGAGGAGTCCATTGGGTAACGATTTATTTTAAGTCTCTATCAATGGGTGCTTAACTGCTGTTAATTTGGAACAGTGGCTTAGGGAACTCTATTTGAGAGTCACACACATATAAAATGATTCCATTGTGATTGGGTTTATTGCAGTGAATCCTAGTGAGATTTTGTTGAAGGGAAGTAGAAAGGGGAGCAATACCCACTTTTTGGGGGGGGGGTCACGTCATGTAGGGATGCTGGTTTTAAAAACTCTGACTAGTGAATCTTTCTGCCTGGGCTCACAGGATGATCTAGGGTGTCCATACTTAAAAAGGATGCTACATATTTATAGTTAGCACCAAGCAGTGTTGTGTATATGGGGAATCTCTCTCACACTTACAGAAAGGGTGCTTAATTCTGACATGTTTAAGTATTCCAACTGTACGGATCGTCAAGGGAAATGGAAGATCTCATGTTCAGACAGAGAAAGTGTGACAACTATAGTAGAAAGCTGAAAGTCCACTGTCCATTGTGGACAGAAAGTATCACTCAATTTACTAATTCTATGACTGTTATACGTCAAATTTAAAGGTCATAATCGTTACTAACAATGAATAAAATAGAAATTGACATTTGTTGTAGTACAGCCTGCTTTATTTCTTTCACTGTCAAACAGCTTCTTCACTCGTCAGTATTTTATAACAATGTTTCCAAAAAACAAATGTCTTCCTTTTGGAATAAAGCAATAGATAGCATGCACTTTTTAAAGGCCTTTCTTCTTATTCCCTCTTTCTATGTATTACTCAGTTTAAATATCTCCCTGGTGGGGAATCATGAAAAGAGGCAGCACAAATTACAAGGGAGCTAAAAGCTAGGACATGCTAAGAGAAGAACTGCAGCTTGGTAGCTAAGCTGCTTTTTGCTGTGAAAAAGAAGTGATATGGCCAGTGACTGACATATCCATTTTGGTCACGGGAAGGCTACTCTTGGTATTGTCAAGGTTACTCTTAGATAACCTTTGCTAAGTCTTTGAGCCTTCTCAGACCTTAGTAAAACAGGGATAGTGATCTGTTCTTGAAAAGCACCTGTAGCACTATCCTGCCTTTCTAATTCACTTACTGTGACCAACAGTTCTCTAATCTCTCCCTTTCACTTAAAGAGGGCTGGAGATTTAAACTGCACCAGGGCATACATCCTGAGATTTGCCATCAGAGACTTTCTGCGTACACAGCTGAGCATGGTGCTGAAGGGATTCCTGTTTAGAGAAGGGGGGAAGAAGCTGAGCTCATGAGAGAGTAGGAAGAATATTTAAGCTTCTGGTTACTAAAAAACCATTCCGCTTTCACCTCTAATTATGCAAAGAGCTTAGACTGAGCTCAGCCACTGCTACCACATATGCAGTGCTATATGGGAAGGAGGGAATAGAATCAATCATAGAATGGTTTGCGTGGAAAGGACCTTAAAGATCATCTCGTTCCAACCACTCTCCCATGGTTAGAAACACTCCACTGGACCAGATTGCTTGAAGTCACATCCAACCCGAGCTTAAACCCTTCCGAGGAAGGGGCACTCACAACTCCTCTAGGCAACCTGCTCCAGTGCCTCACCACCCCACCACCCCCCATAAAGATTTTTTCCTTATATTCAATATCTAATCTAAATGTTGTCTCCTTCGGTTTGAAGCCATTCCCCCTTGTCCTATCACTACATGCTCTTAAAAATTGTCCCTCTCCATCTGTCTTGTAGGCTCTCCTCAGGTACTGGAAGGCTGCAATTATGTCATTCCTAAGGCTTCTTTTCTTGAGGCTGAACATCCCAATTCTCTTAGCCTTTGCTTGTAGAAGAGGTGCTCCATCTTTCTAATCATCTTGGTGGCCCTCCTCTGGGCTGACTCCAACATGTCTATATCCTTCCTGTGCTGGGGACCCCAGAGGTGGATGCAGCATTCCAGGTGGAGTCTGATGAGAGCAGAGTAGAGGGGCAGCATCACTTCCCTCGACATGCTGGTCACACAGCTTTTGATGCAGCACAGAATACAATGAACTTTCTGGGCTATGAACATGTGATATCCAGCCTCACCTCCACCAGCATCCAACAGTCCTCATGCTTCTCACTGCAAGACTGCTCTCCATCTGTCTATTTCCCAGCAAGTATTTATACCAGGGTTTGTCCCAACTCAGGTGCAGTACCTTGCACTTGGTCTTTATAAATCTCATGAGATTCACATGAGTGAACTGCTTGAGCTTATTCAGGTCCCCCTGCATGGTATCCCCTCTTTTAGATGTGTCAACCACACTACTCCCATTGATGTCATCTGCAAACTTGCTGAGAGTGCACTGGTTCCTTTTGTCTATGTCGTTAATGAAGATATTAAATGACAGTGGTCCTAATACAGACCCCTGAGGGACACCACTTGTCACTGATGTCCGTCAGGACTCTGATATGTTGACCAGTACTTCTGGATGCAACTGCACAATCAGTTCTTTAGTCACCAAACAGTTCACCTATCAAATCCATATATCTCTAATTTAGAGAGAAGGGTGCTGTAGGGAGCCTTAGTCCTTACAAAAGTTCAGATGTAAGACCTCTTCCCTTATCCATTAATGTAGTCACTCCATCATTGAAGGCCACTAAGTTGGCCCAGGCAGGACTTTCCCCTGTTGAAGCCATGCTGGCTGTCTTGAATCACCTCCCTGTCCTCATGTGATTTAGCACAGCTTCTGCAAGGATCTGTTTCATGATCTTCCCAGGCATAGAAGTGAGATCATAGAATAACCATATGAACCACCACAGATGAGAAGTCCTGAGGTCACCGCTAGGACAGAGAAGATTGGTATGACGTAAGCTTTAGTTACTGCTCAGTTTAGTTTTCTGCTCAATTTCTAGCTTGATAAGCTTATGCTTGATGTAGCACTCTCTTTCATGTTTTCCATCATCATTTCTGCCTCAGCTACCTTCTTCCAGTTTGTACACTTTACGCAACATCCTTCCTCACTCCTCATAAGATGTTGCTGCTCTTCCATCACATCTTCTGTTTCCTCTTGAAAATGTCAAATGTAAGAAAGATAATAGAAATAAAGTAAAAGAAAAAATAGTGAAACACTACCAACAGGAACTATCTTTTTTTTCAGTATATTGTGTTTATCAAGATAAAAACTATTGTTTCTATTTAACAATATGTATTGTGGTCTCTGGAACTGTGTAATGTAATAACAGAAAAGCTATCCTATTGTCACGGTGTCCATCAAAACCAGATTAGGAATCACTTATCCCAAGTCACACTTCCCCAAACTGTGATTATAATTTCAACGAACAATCAGAAATGGTCTACATCCTTTGTGCTCCTCTGTATGTTAGACAGAATCCACTTATACGTTTGCAGGGACTATATTTTTAATGCATAAAAAGCTAGATACTGAGGTTTGATCCCTCCCTGCCATTTGAAAGAAGGGATAAACAATGTAGTGCAGTATTCATTACTAATTTTTTTTTTTTTTACTGTCTTGCAAGAGACAGCTTCACATAGCTATGCCCCAGGGACATCAATATTTCTATAATTAGCATGGGAGAGTCACTAATCCTTTGAGAAAAGTGCTAAAGTTTGACATCTTAATTAAGGACTGAGTTTTAGAATTGCTGGAAATTACCAGGGCAAAGTTATGGATCTGAATGGATATTTGGAGAGTAATTGAGAACATCTTGGACCCTGAGCTGTGATCTAGCCCATGCTAATCTTCCCAGCTGTGTAGGATTTCTTACAGCTTTTTAGCTGGAGGAAATAGAATCTGTTAAAATTGAATTAATATATAATACTAAGAAATATTAGTACATAATATGGCTTTGTTTGGTCCATCTGGGAACTCTAACAGGTAGGATTTCTTCTCTACTTTAAATTACAGAGAAAATATTTTTTATTTCTTACTTCTACATGCAGCTAGTGTTAGACACAGCACAGAGGCAGCTGGCAAAGAGACTTTCTACACCCAGGAGAACCATGGCCTGCAGACCAGCAGTAGCTGGTCTTCTTCACACTCTGCAGCCCACTCGAAGTCTTAGAAAGAAGCTTTCCCAGTAAGCTGCAGAGAGCAAATGAAAACTGATAATTCAGGATGTCAGCTTGGAAGAGAAGTCTTCTAGTGGATTAACCACTGGAAAGATTAGTCAGAAAATTTTGGCAGGAAACTGCCTGAACTGTGAGGGAACTGAAAAGCTTCAAGTACCCATATAGGTAGGTCAGAGGATTGTGGTGCACAAAAGACATCAAACTTTTCAGGAAAAGGTATGGCACACCTTAGCACAATAATCAGCTCATAGGCTGTAGGTGTATTTCTAAATCTTCTCTGTTGTTTGTGACCTGAAGCATGAGGGTTTATGTCCCCTTTAAAAATGTCTTATCCTGTCTGATGCAACTGTGGAAGCTTTTTATGATTGAGATAAATCTACAGTCTTCTTCTTCTTAGCTTTTTCACTTCACTTTCATTTTGTAGCAATGAGTTCCACAAGTTAATTTTGTTCCATACTTAAATACATCTCTATACATACATTGTACATACACAAAATACATTTGAAACTCATCAAACTATAAGCAGGAAACACCAAAGAACATTGTCTGAAAAATGTTATTTTTTTTAAATTATAACTCTTTCTCCATCCTAAGGTATTTGTCTGTAAAGTTAACCTTGTAGGAACTACATTATGAGAACTTAAAGGGGTGACATAAGTAGTATCAACCAAAGGAATTTTCTCTAGAAGAATTGTGTTCAAATTAATTTGTCTTCCTCACACTCTTCTGACACAGATACGCCTGCAAACTTTCAGCTATAGCACAAAGTAGTATCCCACCTCTCTTTTATATTTAATATAGTGATGTGGTAAAAATAATAAAGAAAATATTTAACAGTAAAAATACTTAAGTCTTCTCATGTACAGTAAAACTGTATCTAAATACTATGCCCTTTAGGAGTGTATATTTTTACAAGAGAATGTATTACTAGGATGGAGTCAAGTGGCATGTCCACAATTTAATTTTCTGTCTCATTCTTTACTTTGTTTTTCAACATTATTGTGTTTCCTTCGCTTGTGTAACCACATTACCAACAGCGAAGACACGTATTTTTATAAAAAATAAATGTACTGCCCATAGCCCACAACATGGCCTGTGATCCTGTGCTCCTGGAACATTAACTAGGAATTGGCCTCTGAGTTAATAACCATTATATATGGAATGAGATCCTGAATGGGTGCAGGTCAGCAAACAAGCTTTATACATCTTTGCATCTCACTACAGCTCCTGGTGCAGGAATGGTTTAGGATGGAAAGAGGCATCAGGAGACACTAATGTTTCTAGAATACAATTCCATTACTCTTTTAAGCTATACGATTAATTTATAGCTAATAGCTGGTTTTGTGGTGACTCACTAAGTTTTCCAGAGTCCTGACTCGGAATGTTGGAGGCACATAGCGTAATGCCACTTTTGTCTTATGGTGAATTGAACCTTGCACCAAACCTTCATCAAACACTTTACAGATTCACAGAATATTATGAGTTGGAAGGGACCCACAAGGATCATCTAGTCCAACTCACCATCTAACACCCGTACAGAGACTGAACGCACATCCCAGAACGGTAAACACAAACCTAGTTCCCTCACAGTCTAACAGGCCAATTCGAGCCAGAAGGGACCCACTGGATCATCCAGTCCTACCTCCCCTAGCTAGATCATGTAACTAAGCTCCTCATCGAGTCTTCTCTTAAACACCTCCAGGGATGGCGACTCCACCACCTCCCTGGGCAGTCCATTCCAATGTGCAATCACTCTCTCTGTGAAGAACCGCTTCCTAACATAAAGTTTAAACCTCCCCTGGCGTAGCTTGAGGCCATGCCCTCTCGTTCCGGTGTCGTCAGCACTTTGACTATTTCGAGCTAATATTCTTGAGCCAAAACTCACTGAACCTCACAGGATACTTTGCCACTGATTATGTAGCCGTTCATAAGTGGAGCTTGTGATGAGAGGAATTAAACACATGACATAGTAGCCACTGTTTACAAATAAAGCAGTACTTAAGAAGGAAAAGGTCAAATTGCTAAAGGTATAATTAGATTATGATATTTGTTTGACCATCATTTTTGAACCCAGTTTTTAAGCAAGAGGAATTGTTAGTAAGAGGAAAGGAATTTAGCACTGTAATGGTGAAGTAACTGTCCTGGTCACTGTCCCTGCTAAGACAAGCAAAGACCTGGTAGGGAAAAGGCATGCTCCCTGGTGACACATATTAGTTCTCACCAATGGTCCTAGCCTTCACTAGTTCTGGGTATATGTTCAGCAAACCCAACCTCAAGATGCCAGGAATTTAGCTATCATAGCTCTTGTGCACCACTCACCCAGCCTCAATTTGTTGGAATAAACTGCTCACCAAGAGTATTAAAAAAGTATTTAAAAAGGAAGTTGCACCTAATATTAATTTAAGTTGAAAATGCATTGGAGCTTTCATGTCCTTCAGTCTCAAAAATTTGGTAAGATTTGTGGCCTAGATACTGCAAATAAGTTATGATTTTTATTTCAATAAGAGTAAATTTGGACAAGAAACAATATTCACACAACCAGTAAAATGCAGCTGACTCTTAAGTAGAATTTGTCAGCTTAGAAAGAGACTACACCAACACCCACAACAGAACTTATGCCAGAATCACAGCATATGCTGAGTTAGTCCAACCCTTAGTCCTACACAGAACAATCCTCAAGAGTAATACTCCATGCCTGAGAGTATCATCCAAATGCTTCTTGAACTCTCTCAGATTTGGTGCTGTGACCACTTCTCTGGTGAGCCTGTCTCAGTGTCCAGTTATCCTCTGGAACCTTTATCTAATATCCAGCCTAAACTTCACCTGTCACAACTCCAGGCCATTCTCTTGGGTCCTGTCATCTGTAAACTTGCTTAGAATCCCTTCCAGTCTTGCATCCAAGTAATTTATGATGTTGAAGAGCACAGGGCCCAAGATGGAGCCCTGTGGAACCCCACTACTTACAGGTCATCAGTCTGATGTCATACAACTCACTGTTACCTTCTGTGCTCGACCTGTGAGCCAATTGCTCACTTACCACACGTGTTTATCCAGCCATGTGCTGGACATTTTGTCCAAAAGGATCCTGTGAGAGACAGTATTGAAAGCTTTACTGAAATCCAAAAAGATTACATCAACTGGCTTCCCTTGATCAACTACGTGGGTTAGCTAAGCATAGAAGCACATCAGATTTGGTAAGCAGTACTTTCCTCTCATGAAGCCATGCTGGCTGTGACCAATGACCATGTTGTCTTCCAGGTATTTTCAACACTTCCCAGAAAAATCTCCATAATTTTACCAGGCACTGAAGGGAGACTGGCAGACCTGTAGTTTCTGGAGTTCCCCTTCTTGCTCTTCTTGAAAATCAGGACAAAGTTTGCCAGCTTCTAGTCATCTGGGACCTCTCTGGATTCCCACGACTGCTCAAAGTCATTAAAAGAGGTTTTGTGACGACATCAGTCTGCTCTTTGAGCATTCATGGATATATCCCACCAGGCCTCATAGATTTGTAGAGATCAAGCTGGAGCAACAGATCTCATATGGTTTCAGGGTGGACTGGGAGTTGATCATTCTCACAGTCACAGTCCCCTAGCTGAGGGAACTGAGACCTCCTTGGTCCATCATCCATGTTGAAGATGGAAGGAAACAAAGCATTAAACAACTTTGTCTTGTTTCTGTCTCTGTTTGTGAGGTAACCATCCCCACCCTACAACAGGTCCATGACATTTCTATACTGCTTTTTGCAGTTAATGTATTTTAGAAAACCTCTTTTTTATTGTCCCTCACATTTCTGCCCAGCTTCAACATCAATTGAGCTTTGACCGCAAAAGTTTTCTCCTTACAGTGGCAAATGGCATCTATCTATTCTTCCCATGTTAGTTGAACTAGCTTCCCTTATGCATACACTTTCCTTTTTTGCCTCATTTCCAAGACAAGATCCCTACTGTGCCAAGACAGCCTTTTGCTGGAATAATTTGTTGACATCATAGTCCTGTCTAGGAGCTCTATAGTAGACTCCCATGATGACAACCACATTACAGTAATCCTTTGCTACTTCGTGGTTCACCTTTCGCAGCTTCAATACATCACTTTTTTTTTTTTCCTGAGAAGATATATTCTGGTTTCCCCCCTCATTCACCCCTTTGAGGGGCCACCCAGACCTTACTTATAACAGTGTTGCAAAATTAATAAAATGGTGGGGAAGTTTTATAACACTCTCTCAAATATATATTAACCAAGCTACAGTGTGGAACCCTCCTCTCCTCGTCCGCTTGCTCCTGCTGCTCAGGGCTGGGGGGCAGGGGCATATTTACATATGTAAGGATTGCTACACCACGGATTTCACCTATCACAGCACCTTTCTGGAACCCACCCCCCGCAATATTCGAGGAATTACTGTATTTGTTCGCCCCTTGATTCTTACCCAGTAGCTCTCAACTATGCCACCGCCAACAATGAGCTCTATATTTTCTAGCCCTTCTACCACATGCAGTGCCACCCCTTCACCTCTTCTGCCTATCCATCCTGAAGAGCCTGTAACCATCCAACAGGTCATTCAAGTCACAGGACTCATTCCACCATGTTTCACTTATGCCAGTGATGCCAAATCTGTGAGACTGGGCCAAGCCTTTGAGCTCCTTCTGTTCCTCATGCTTCAGGCATCAGTGTAGAAACACTTCAGATGTGGTACCTTGTAGCCAACACCTTATGTAGCAGATTGAGGAGTGCATGAGTGGTCATTTCTACAAGCTTTGGTATACCGTTCCATTGCTCATCTCAGATAAGCCTGACTTTGTCCATTTCTC
>WEKX01003812.1:47974-65474 GCA_013390025.1 Pitta sordida | reverse complement strand
GGTGCATGTGATGTTGTGAATGCTGTATTCCTGGAACCAAGAGTGGAGGTGACCTGAGGTCTTTACGTCCAACTGGAATTCAGAGTCAGACTGTTCAGTGATTCCTTGGCTGTAGACTAATCCAACATGAAGATGCATCATTTTAGTCCTTTGGACAAAAAGCTGGTTTGAACCTTAAAGTAAAGGCTCCTTATTAATCTGCTCCATTTGGTTATGTTTCCATTTTGCCTTTGTTATTGTTATAACTGCTGCTAACATTGACATGATTAATACTACTGTTATTTTAATAATACTAGTCACCACATTGTGCTACATGAGCATAATGTACATACTACAAGCTAAAAAAATCTGGTGGTGTCTAGTAGACAGTTTGCTTTTGTGTACCCAAAAGCTGACATGATTTAAGTTTCTTAAACCTTGGCTTACCTTGTTAGCATATTTTTCTCCACTGATTTGTTCTTTTCTCCATCAGCCTTATTAGTACCTTTTTTCTATTTTTAGAATAAGCTTTTAAAAAAGTAAATTGTACTGTTAAAATCTCTTAAACAACAGAAGCTGTTTTAATAGACTCAAATAATTTAAGTATGCTGCTTAAATGTTTCTAGTCTCTTGCTCTGGTTTTTCTAATTCATGTCATTTTTATCAAACTTACTTACTTATTTTCTGGCCTTGTGTTTTATGTGTCTGTTCTATTCAGACGCATAGGTGAGTATCCGAAAGAAAAGTGGTACTACAATGCGCGGGTTACAGTATCTTCTCCCTTACACACCTGATCAGATATTTTGGTTCTAGTACCGAGGCAAAAGGCAGTTGAGCCAGGACATTTGTCACTGCGTGGAAGAATCTAAAAAAACTAAATTTAAAAGTCAGGTAAGCTTCGTTCTTGTAATATACAATTTTAGGAATATGTGAGAACTATATATTTAAGCCATTTCAGGACTTTAAAAACACGTGCTACAGAACTCCAGTTAAATTCTGGCCAAGTAATAAATCCACCATAAAATTCCTGTATACAGTGAAAAACAAATTACCACAATGAGTTGATCTGTGGCAAAAAAGCCAAACTGCTCCCAAAAATAAATGCTCTGCATATGAAACGTTAGTGCAGGTGGTGAGTTGGACTAGATGATCCTTGTGGGTCCCTTCCAACTCGTAATATTCTGTGATTCTGTGTGAATCAACCGGCGTATACTCATTGAAAACTATTTTTTCTTGCACGTAGATGAACGGCATCGCGTGCTTCAAGTTAAAGGGGATTTTCGGTTAAGTACTGGGGGCGACGTGTTTTGTTTGAAGGCTCCTGAGTCCTCAGCCCTTGAAAGGAGGGGGGAGAGACAGACAATACACTGAGCCACGGAGCTCGCTGAAGTCCACAGCGCAGCGTTACCGGCCGGAGCCTTGGGAGAGCGGGAGACCTTTGTGTTTCGCCCCGGCAGCGGAGATTGTCATCTTTCTGAAGCGAATTACGAGCCTAATCTGGAGTCGCAGATCAATAAACAGCAATAGCGTCGAGCACAAGCCCCCACCCCAGACACACAGAGCCGTGGATTTCCTCCTCATCCCGGCGAGCAGCGCTGCCCCGGAGGGGCTCCCGAGGGTGTGTGCCCTGCAGCCTGGCTACCTGTTGGAAGCAAGGGCCGTGCCAGACGGACCGGAGAGCCTCACAACAGTTACAATTTCACCTTCATCGTGTGCTTACACACATCTAGGGTATTTGGGGCTAAGCACTCCCCTGGCCGGGGTTGTTGCCTGGCAACAGGCGACCCCGCAGGGCCGGGGGGGTTGGGGGGTGTTGCCGCTCTCTTCAAGGAGCCCGGCTGGATTCCTTTGGAAACGGGCAGTTGTGTCTCCTCCTCCTCTCGTTAAATCTGCATGTTTCTGTGAAGTCCCCGCGGAGAGGAGAGGGTACCAACACGAGAGGAAAGGGGGAAAAAAATATCAAAGAAATGGTACAACGACGTCTAGAAAGGTCCTCAGAGGAAAAGGCACTGTGCCCTGAGGTCCCTCAGGAAATGCCTCCCCACAGCCCTTTACCCCTCGTCTCCCCGTCCCTCTGAGGCTACAGTAAAACACCTCAGCTCCGGGAGACAGGAGGGAGGGGAAGGGACCACCTTCAGAGTGCAGCTGGAACTGGAAGCTGTCTGCCTCAGCCGTTAGAAATATGCGGAGAAATTACCTATCATTCCCTGTAGAGACATCCAGCAACCATCCCAACCCAGCTTTTCAGTTCGGTGATAATATGCTCCTATCAGTTTTAATAGCCCCATGCTGGATTCAGGAGGTATTATGGATTGTACAGCAAGCATATTGTCATTAAATTAAATTTTCAGAACATTCCCCAGCTCATCACAAATACCACAGAGAGTAATCATAATCGGTTCTCAACACATGTGTAATTGCCTTCAGCTGGCGTTTTTTACAGTTGACATTGTTCAGCAGTGATAAGGTGATTGGTGATTTGAATACACAGCTTGTTTCATAGCTGCCGTAATTGAAATATGGTATGTGTGAATGGAAGATTACATTAAGACCTAGGATAATCACCTGACATGAGAGTAATTGAGTCTACAATCTGCCACTGAGTCTCTCAGGGAGGGCTGAAATGAAAAGAAGCCATTAGTAGATTATGCCACTGCTGGCTCGGCTCGGCGCAGCGCTGGATCGCCGGGATGGCATTCCAGGGCGGCGGGATGGGCAACACTGGCCGGGACGGGCTGGGCTTGGCTTGGCTTTCCCCCGCCCTGGGCCGGACCAGCACCGCAGGGAGGAACAGCCGAACTTTTTCCTCCGACGGACGGGTCATGGAGGGAGCCTGGTTCCAGAACAAACACTCCCGCTGGGTCGGGAAATACTGCTTCGTTACGGTAGCGGAGGCAGGAGGTCTGATGCCTCCATCCCATCCTTTCAGGACGGGTGATGTGTGTGTATAGAAAAAGTAGAGCATGAATTTATTCTGATGGGTTTAAGCATAAATGATAGAACTCTAGCAATCGTTTAACTGCTTACGGATAGACCAAGGGCAATTCAATAGGTTTTTGCAGCCCAGAAGCATTCACATATAATTGTGATTTGGAATTTTAAAACTTAATCACAGAATTGACTGGGAAACTCTAAATCTGATATTGCATTCTGTTTGTTCACCTAAAGATGCAATGAAAAGAGTGCCCTTATTTCTTTGTGGTTTTCAAGATGTGGTCTGATTGAGACACTCTCTTTAAAAATCCAGTGTGGAAGTACTCTGAGGTTAATTATACAAAGGGTAATCATGAGGAACTGTTGTATCTAACCTTTAAATATAAATGTAATGAGATGCCTTCAAATCTGAAACAAATATTTACTCCAGGTGTCCAGACTTAATGGACAAAAGCATAATTGCTTTTTAAGGGGAAAATTTTATTTCTTAGTCACCAAGGACTATCTTGTGGTGGATTAGTCTGCCTTCGTCTCTTTATTTCTTCCATTGGAAGGCAATATCATGTTTTGTTGGGGTTTTGTTGTTCTTTTTTTTTTTTTCCAAATCTACTGTATATACAGATCACAAACCCTGAACAAAGAAGAATTGCAAACCCAGCTGAGATAAACATGTCAGAATTACTGTTAAGAGGCTGATGCCCAGAGTGTTTAATGGCTTGAAAAGATGAAGAAGCATTTATGCAGCTACCCCTTCAAAAATTATCATTGAGCCAATGATAATCCAGTTATAATAATGAGTACTGAGTCAATTAGGCTTAGCGTGCAGAGAATCTATTTTTTAATATTAAATAACTAATTCTCTTTGATCCTAGAAAAATAAAATTGAAATTATGAAATTAGAAATTTTACAGAAAAGCTGTAATGTTCAGGTCAGAAGCTTATATAAAAAGCCACATCCACAATAGCATAACTGGCTTGTAGGGTGTAATTCCATGAAGACCTGAGGTTCTCCTTCGAGATGCTGTGAATCCCTGTTCTCCCATAGCTTTATAGTGTGCAGTAATTTTCAGAATCCAAGATCCAGCTGTACTATCTTGGAAATGGCTGTAAGAGACAGAGCTCAGCATGCTGTTTGATGCACACAACTGGTAGCTACTTAACAGTTGCCCGACCAATTTTTGTTTTCTTCCTTACAACCTCTTCAAAATAGGTTTTGTACCTAGCAGAAATATGTTGCACATTTTTCTCAACCATTCCATAAGTTCCAGCTCTCGCTACACTTGTTAGAACAAACCTAAAAATGCAACAGTAAAAGAGAAGTGGTTAGGCTTGTTTATTTTTGGATTTCATTTGTAATAATATTAGGGAGAAGGAAATTTTTTTACTACTAAGGTCTATATAATCCAATGCAATATCACTGAAAACAGAAGGATATGGGACTGGATATAGCTGCAGTAGTGATGTACACATAAGGAAACTCCTAAATACATAGTGTGATATCTTCCTCATCACTCCAGACACAGCATGCCCCCAAGGTTGCTGCTCTAAAGGTTACGGCTGTCCCAGAGAGCCAACACCTTTGCATAGTCACACTGTCCGATTTGCAAAACAGCAACCATCAGCCATTATATGTAAATCAGCTTAATATTTGGATTGCAAGCTTTTTATGTAGGCTTGGTGGCTGGAAAGTTCCCAAATGTTTATAGGGAAAACAACTAATTTTATCTGAATAGTAGTAAATGTGGGATGAGTAGTGTGTTTCCAATCACTTAAAAAAATTAAAGGAAAACTATCCACTTAAAAAAACCCCAGCACAACCAAAAAGCATTTAGAAGTCTTATTCTTGCCTGTTATAAAAATGCTTCTTTTTTTTTTTTTTTTTTTGAAAGTCCATTTATCTTGATTTTGACAATGATGGTGGAGTTAACCAGAAGACCCGCATAGGAAAAAATCACAGAATACTATGAGTTGGAAGAGACCCACAAGGATCATCTAGTCCAACTCACCATCTAACTCCCGTTCAGAGACTGAACGCACACCCCAGAGCGGTAAACATAAACCTATATCCCTCACAGGCGCACAGTCCACTCTGAGCCAGGAGAGTCCCACAGGACCNTCCCCCAGTCAGTAGCGGTGCATGGGGTTGTTATGTCCAAATAATTGTCTAAGCAGTCAGCTATGAGGAATGCTTAAAGATGATCCCTCAGTTATGCAGTGAGTAACCTGCATGATCCTTTTGGGGCATGAAATCCTTCTCAGTTTTATAAAACTTGGTGGAGATTTTTTTCCACATCAAGAAGTACGGGATATTCTAGAGTATGATGAATTGTAGCCTAAGGAAGTTCCCAAACAGAGTACTACTGAACAGCAGTAACCATCAAGAGCACAAAAGTATTTATCAACTCTCTGAGCAGTTTGCTTAAGGATCTGTTATGGGGGTTAAAAACCCGGGGCTGTACAACTAAAAGCTTTTGGGAAAGTTTAGCAGGTGTAAACATAAGGGGAAAAGCTCACTTGTCTACCTCTGAAGGATACAGAGGAGTTTTTCATCAATTTCATTTTTACAGGTTTAAAAAATTCCTGCTTGAGAAGAGAATCTGAAGGTAATTCTGACCAACAGGGTCTTAAAGGATACTTTTATCTAATTACTCCCTCCAGAGGGACTACGAATTATCCTTTCCAGTAACCTCCAAGTAACTGTCACCTGATAATTTCCTTTGGGGCCAGAGAACCAGCCTCAACTTATTATTTAATATGTTTTATGGTATGGACAATTCAGCTGATCTCATCTCCTTTTTTGAGAAGTGTGTCTAGTTTATTGCACTTGTCAAGCAACTCTTTGGTGTAGTGTTGCCAATGGGTTTGTCTACTAAATCCATTAAGAAAAATATCCCAATCATAAGATTATCCCTACATACACCTGTCTATATTACATCTATTTTAAAAACTATGAATTAAATCCAGAAAAAAGCTGTACATCTTTTTTTGAGCTGTGCTAAACTTTCCTCTGTTAAAAGTTTCTCTAACATATATCGAAAAATTTAAGACAAGTCTCTGCAACTTTGCAAGTAGGGCAGACAGTCATGACTTTGGTTTGTTTGACTATAAATTGCTGGAACAATGCAACTTAAAAACAATACAGTAGTAGTGTATGACACTGTCAATATCATTTATAGCACAATTTTACACAAAGGCAGGAGTATCATAAAAAAGGAAGTAAGTCCTATCAGGTGCCTTAAAATACCTTATGTCATAAATAAGTCAGATTTCTTAGAGGAGAGCAATAAAGTTTCAGCAGATTCGATTTTTCCCACTAAATAATCACCCTGACCTTTTTCACTAACTTCACAATAACAGTTCTAGAAGAAGCAAGCAAACACAGTGAGAGATTTGTACGGCACACCCATGTCTAAAGCATGAAGAAAACGTAGAAGAGCATTGATGGTACTGGTATGCAAAAGACAACAGGGAATGTAAAGCAGTGCATGCAAAAGCAAAAAAAAGGATACTAATCAAAATCAGTGGGCTGACTCTTTATAAAGGAAGTCATTGACAAAATACTGGATGAAGAAGAAATTATGTATTTATGTATGGCAATTTTAGAGGTCTCTTGCCAAGCAAAAATACCAGAAACTTATGGAAAACCCTCAAACTGTTTCTTTAACTTTGGGAATAGTTTCAGTCATAGTTGTTTTGTAGAAGCTGATAAATTAATTGGTGGAATAACACTAATCATGAATTTTGGAGCAGACATTATTATTATTAAGTTTTTTAATCCAGAATTCCTAATTCTTAGAGGGTTTTTGGTTTGGATTTCATATTTTTTAACATTAAAAATAGTAACTTCTGCTAGAAATATTTTTCGTTATTACCACAAGGTAAAAAGCCTTGTCTTTCTATTGTTACATCTTCTAAAGGTAATTCATACGGTACATGAGAGAAACATTACTAGTAGTTCTTACACTCTTTTACATCAGAGTATGAAGAAAGAATTTCATTTTTAAAACAGCAACAACTAAAATCTTGCTCTGTCACTTTTAAAATCTAAAAATAAAGTTATTTCATAAAGGACAAAAAAATCACAGACAAAAAGTTTTATCACCTGAGCGAGGTAGAAAAATATTAAGAGCATAATTGATGAAAGAAATAAGCCTGCAAATGTTGGTGTCAGAAGGAACTGAAATAGATTTTTACTTACTGAAAACAGTTAAAGTATTCAAGTAAAATGAGGTGTCACATCCAAGATCAGAACCATAGTATTTTCTGAAAAATAAATTTGTTACTGCTACTCTCCAGCTATCCAAAACCATGAACATGCCTAGTGCTGTGCGAGTAAAGAGTACTTCAGCAATACAGAGGTGTCTTACTTTCGTACAGACACTTTATAATTGGAGCTAATAATTACAATTTTTTCGTCTTCCAACTATCAAATCCATCCCCCATAAACAAGAATTCTTAAGAATACAGCTCTGCTCTGAAATAAATAGAAAACTATCTAACCTACTGAAGGTTAGATATTAATGCAGCTGACCAGGAATCATCAGGTTTCAAAACGTGTTTTGTACAAAGACATTGTGTGTACTTTATTTGTGCAAATATTGAAAGTACTCATGTATGGTATAGCTAAAACTCCAGGATTTTCTGTCTTTGTGTAGCTAATCCTTAAGATTTTTTGTTTTGATATGGGTATTTTTATTAGAGCATATACCATGTGCTCAAAAATTCCACTGTTAGATGTTTACTGTTCTATTTTTTTATTCATCTCCATGCACAATCATTAGAGCTCTTTATTATGAGTTCTCAGTATTTTCTGTTACTTCTTCATAATACATATCAATACTGTATGTAAGTTTGTAATTATAACAGCAAATATAATTAAAGACTGTTAGCAAATGTGACTTCTTACAGATCCTCACAGGAATGCAATAGCTTTTCAAATCAAGGCATCTGCAATTATATTCTGAGGCTGAGAAATTTTACTTCCTGTGTAAAAAGGAAAATCTGAGCAAACAATGTAAAAAAATCTTAGGAAAATACTGTTACAAAATGAATCCATGGTATTTCAATTGATGGTATGGCAGTTCTGGTGCACTGGGGTATGTGGACATTATAATAATAACAGTTCTTCATTCACCTAGTGTCCGACTTAGAAAAAAATCATTCATACTCACATTGGTTCTAAAAAGCAGGTGTTAGACTGTCTCCTGTGCACATGTGAAGCTGTGGCTGATTCAGGTCTCCAACAGAGACCCAGTCCTGTTTGATTAGTTCTAGCAGATTCTTAACAGTTGTCCAACCTACAGTAAGTTGTCATTACTCTGCTACCGGACTAGCTTTAGTCTTCGCTATTAAAGAAGATGTACTTATTCTTACTCAGTGTTAGCGCCTACCCTGAAGTAAGAAGAGCAGTACAATTCCAAAATGCCCCAAAGTTACTCTCTGGAGACAAGGCTGTTGATGACTTATCCTAGATCAATCATCATTGAAGGTCGCCTGTCTTATTTGGCAATATTTGTTCAGTAACTAATAAAGATCAGCCTGCAGTTATTTATATTAGGTTATCATCTCTCCAGGGTGAAGCTTAATCCATTTTGCAATGTTTTCCCCAACAAGACAACATGAGTTTCTCTGTCTGAAAATGAATTAAGTGCGTGGTTTCTAAATATGGGATCTGACATTGTTCTTGTTACAAAAAGCAATTTATTCCCCAAAAGGCTTACACTTCAAAGGTTATATAAAAAGGTTCAAATATCAGCACTATCCATTTTTCAATTACTAGGCTTCCTAACACCAGTAGCTTTTGGACAGATAAGCAGTGGTATCAGTTTTCTTATTCAACATCTCATAGGTTTCCAATTCAGCATCTCAGAGAAAGCAAATTTATTGTAATACATTTAGCTGCTTTTGAAGCAGTAGTATCCCGATTGTATCCCGCAAGATTATATGGTATATCAAATAGTATCTTAAAGGGGTATTTATGAAGTGCTAGATACCAATGATTGTGACTATTGCTGTAGATTAGAAAGCTTGATTATGGCCAGACTAGCCTATCAATTTAAATTTTTTAATAATAGAAAGAAAATAGATTTCATTTACCATTGAAAATTGGAGTACTTTCATCAAATATGACTATTCTGAGGTGGTTCTCGCTCCAAACATTATGATACAGTTCAAGCAAAAAATGATGAGAATAACAGACAAGACTTCTGCATAATGTTCTGTATGAGTTCATAATTTGTGTAACAATTGGCAATA
Source organism: Pitta sordida (assembly GCA_013390025.1). NCBI lineage: Eukaryota > Metazoa > Chordata > Aves > Passeriformes > Pittidae > Pitta > Pitta sordida. Next base: position 56,306 of record WEKX01003812.1, on the reverse strand, counting down.
TCAAGTTGACGAAAATTAACAATAGCAACAATAATAATAATAGGGTTTAATTTTACATAAAATGTTCTTTCTGTTCAAGTTATCCCTCAATTATTGTAAGTCGTGAGTATATTAATTTTTTTATTTTTTTTTACAAAATGAATAAAATCCTTTTTGCTATCCTTTCTGACCATATTTCGTGGGCAATACAGCCAAGCTTTGATATATTTTTATCCACAAACTGTCATGGGAAATCCTTCAGTGTTATGGATCAAACTGACTCATAGCAACAGGTCTAGGGTTTGCTTCTGCCAGGTGTTTCTTGGAGGAGGAAAAGAAAATGTTGATAAATTCTAAGCTTGAGTGAGAAGCTTGATACAAAGAGCAGCTACGAAATCTGCTAAAATTACTCATCTGATGCTGATTGCAGAAACTCACTGTTTTCCATCTCTGATGAAACCTGCAGTAAGAAATGATACGTGTTGATCTGATGTTACTTCCAAATTGTAATTGCTATTTTGGGAAACAATATTTCATATTTCAGTAGGTGAAGCTGATGTTTGCAGGGCCCTGAGAAAACAAGGAAATAAAAGAGGGAGGGGAAAAAAAGAAACACATATAAAGGAATGAGAACAATTTTTATAATTGTTAAAATGTTACAATGCAAGTAATGTAAGCATAATAAATTAACAGTCATAGCCAGTAGAGGAATACGCAAGGGCACATTTTGCTCAGAAATGATACAAATAAATGTTGTGTTAGTGTTGTACATCAAAAATGAAAGGTATTCTCACTTCTTTTTTGTGTTAACCTCCAGCTAGAGGAGAGCTTTACAAGGCTAGTTCTGAGATTTTTATTGTCAAAAAGTTTATGAGTTTAAGACATTTTAGCAAATAGTGAGTTAAACTATGAATTTAAAAGGGAAAATAGAACAGAATACTATAAAACACTGATTCATGAGAGACAAATTTTCAGAAGCCTTTTTGGCTAAAACAAATCATGTTAAAAATAAAAAAGTAGAACTATGTGGGAAAATAACAGTTGGAGAAGCTAGAGAAGATGGTAAATACAAGACATATGAACTAGCTAAGGAATATGGGAATATACGTATATAGGAAGGCCTACTAGAAGTTGTCCTAAATGGACAACTATGACAAGAAATGGTTCCATTATAACAGCAATGGTTGATCTTGGGTCTGAATGCTACAAGGCACTGTCAGTCTCAAAGAATATTATGTAGAAAAAGCTGTGAGGCTGGAAATTGAATGTTCAAAATATTCAAAATTAGTTGATTTTCAACAATACAGAATTAAACTTTATTTTCTGGGTGTTCTTGATTTAACCTAATCATAACGATTGCAAAAATATAAATGTGGCTTTAAAACATATGTGAAGGTTTATCCGTTTGAGTTGAAGAAACATTAATATTATGCGTCAAAGCTGGGATACAACCTCATCTGGAATAATGCTTAAAACTGTGATTATGCTCAGGACAAAGAATTCAAACTGAAAAGGTGTAGGTTAGTTACAACTATCACACAGTCATGACAAGCACAATCTATGTAAATCGAAAGGTATTCTGCCTAGTAATAAGGAGGTTGAAGAGACACAGACATCTATAAATATTTTGTGTCAATCCACACAAAAAAGGGAAAAGAGTTATTTAAACAAAATTACGATAATTTCTCAAAATAGGCCTGGAATATAGAATGTTTTTACATTAATTAATACCATGCAGAAAAAAGAAAGGAGATGCTAACCACAACAATATTTTTACCTAGGGCAGTGAGGTAAAGAAATCAAACTGATTTTGAGAGGGAGCTATGTAAATTTTTTATATAATAGCATTGCTAGCCATGACAATGTCTGGGTGTGACAACTCAAAGATTGTTTTGCATCTTAAACCCTACATTTGTAACAGAAAAATAACATACGCACAAAACTGAACTGCAACTGGGCTGAATTAGGTAACCTATTTACATAATAAGATGTACTTCAGAAGGTATGCAAGAGATCATGAAGAGGGGTTTTTTTTTCCCTCTTCTTAACATTTGTAGTGGTGATAATTGATCCCCTCTCCCCCTTTCCTTTTCAGCTCTTTCAAACTACCTTTCTCTGTGAATCTAAAGCCTGCTTTTCTGTAGAAAGGGTTTTATTGGAGCATAACAGGTTGTTGAGGTGGGGCAGCTAAACCTTCATTGCTTCATGTAACTCTATCAAGACATTCCCAGGGCAAAACTGAGCTGAGGGAAGAGGAAAATACCTGATTAGACTGAATAAATAAATACCAGTTACTGGTCCCTCTTATTTCTGATCAGTATTTAGCCTTACCAGCTTCACTGCAATGTAATGCAGAAACACTGAGCTATGAAGGATTTATTTTTTTTATTGGAAGTGAAGTAACTGAATTAGCATGTGGTTTTAAGAAGCTGCTTGAAAGCACCAAATTTTTTGAGGGTTCCCCCCTTTAAAGTAATTGCCACGTTGCTAGGATATTTGTAGCTGCTAAGTTCGTACTGAAGTATGAGGTGTAACTACTGTATAATATCTATGCAGAGGCCATAGAACAAGGCTTTGGATTGCTTACATTTTGTTCCTATGGACAAAACAAGAATCTCGGATGATACTTGGGGGCTTATCTTAATTAACATCTCATATCCAGGTCTCACTTTAAAATCTATCTTATTGCAACTGATTTAGTTATTTACTTGCAACATTTTGTTGCTATAGCATCCAAGGCACTGCTACTGCTGTGACGTGGGATCAAGTAATCAGCATCTATCATTCTAATATTACGATTTACATAATGTTCGTATTTGCTATTTACATACTGATCATATACATGTATGCTATATTTCTTTGTCATTGTATTTAGAGCACATGGAGGGGAATGTGGTATCAGCTATTTCCTAAAATTCTTTGAATTAAGCATCTTTGTTTTACTAGTAATGGTTAGTAAAATGAATACACCATGCTAAATTAGTTATTTTCTTTCCTTCATTGATAATTAGCACTAGAGGGGATGAGTATGAGTTACCTATTAACTCCAATTGCTATGTTTAGCAGTGCATCCAGAAAAATACATTATCAGTCACAGTAAAATCTTGTTTCTTTTCTCATGTTTATTTTAAGAACTTTTCAGATAAGGGAAACTTCCAGCTGTGGCAGACCCTCACACTGCACTTTGTTCAAAGTAATGTTTGCTTATGTGGTGTATTGAGCATATGAAAACCTACATACTGTTTAACATATGAATACCTGCATAATTGTTTAAACAGTACCTACATTACTGTTTAACAGTGTTCACACAGGTTCACACAGGTTATTCTGATTTGGAAGGGACCCACAGGATCATCTGGTCCAACTCCCAAGCGAACACCCACCCAGGGATCAGGCCCACAAGCGTGGAACCACGGGCACCACGCTCCATCCATCCGAGCCTCCCACCATCTAGACCATGTCACTGAGCTCCTCATCGAGTCTTCTCTTAAACACCTCCAGGGATGGCGACTCCACCACCTCCCTCGGCAGACCATTACAGTGAGNGATTCACATCCACCTGACTGCAACCTCCCCTCAGTTGTAAACATCAATCAGGTCACCTCTGAGTCTCATCTTCTCCAGGCTGAACAACCCCAGTTCCTGTAGCCGCTCCCCATAGGGCTTGTCCTCCAGTCCTTTCATCATCCTTGTCGCCCTTCTCTGGACCCTCTTAAGCAGCTCAACATTCTTCTTTAACTGGGGAGACCAGAACTGCACACAGTACTCAAGATGTGGTCTGACCAGCACCGAGTACAGGACAAGCTCCCTAGTCCGACTGACCACACTGTTCCTGATACAGGCCAGGATGCCATTGGCCTTCTTAGCCACCTGGGCACACTGCTGGCTCATATTGAGTTTTCTGTCAACCATTACTCCTAAATCCCTCTCCATTTCACCACTCTCCAGCCACTCATCCCCCAGCCGATAGCGATGCATGGGGTTGTTATGTCCAAAGTGTTTTTTAATTTCTTCTGACTGTAAAAAGTGCAAATGAATTATTTACCATGATGATTTTAGACCAGCACTGAAGAATCTGTATTTATATAAACTGCTTCATCATATGGAGACAAAGTCTGCCACACTTGGTTATATAGAGTGAGCTCCATCAACTTTGGTAGACTCAGCAGATAATTTGATCCTGTTATGTAAAACTTAAAGGAATTTCGTCTTAGTATGCAGCTTAAAAAATCATCAATACTTCCACATCCGATACTACCATCTTGAAACACCTAGTATTTCTTTTCACATGATTCAGAAACTCTTATTCTGCTAATGAATCCTAATGATGATATGTATTCATATAAATTGTGTTTGTAGCTTAAACAAGTTCTTATTGTTCAATTGATGAGGTATGTTGAAACATGAAGCTTACCACACTGTAAATTGCTAGAAGTAATGAATATTTAATAACATGGATTTACACACAATTATAATACAATTAATAGTGTGCAGCAAATAAATTCACTATCTGCTGATAATTAAACAAGATGCCCTTGCCTTTTTTTTCCCCTCAAGATAGCCGACATCTGGTCAAATAAGTACAAAGTGAAGTATTAGCTCAGTTGGTCAGAACACGGTGCTAATAATGCCAAGGTTGCAGGCTGATCCCCATACGGGCCATTTCCATCCTTGTGGGTCCCTTCCAACTCAGAATATTCTGAGATATATATTGGCTGCTTATTTTAAGAAATACCACTCTCTGTGACATATAAAAAGGCATACTCAGGTCAGGGATGAGAAGGAACAGTAGATACCTAGATGGTGAAAGGTCCCAATAGAGGTCTATTCATATGTGTCACAGTCTGGCAGTAGCTTAGACTTTAATGCCAGCTTCCATTTCTGCCACCTAAAGAGCACATTGAACTCCTCACAAATCATCACAAGAGACAAAATAATTTCCACCTCACCACAGCTCCTTCAAAAGACTGCTTGAAGAGGACTTCCTCTCCTTGTGATAGACTTGTGATGCTGTATTTCATCTGCATGTAGCGTCACCTGTGTTGCTGTATTTCTTGTGATAGCCTGTACTTGTTCACTATGAAATTGAAATCAATCTCCTAGACATTTTTTAGTACAGTGGAGAACGGTCTTAGAATTCAAAATTGTTTTTTAAATTTGGATGATAGAAAAAAAAAATCAACCCATGATGTGGTTAAAAAGGGACAAAAGGATAATTGCAGGATAATTGCAGGAGAAATGACAGAATGGAGGGAGATTGGTTAAGTAGTAACTCTGGAAAAGAGTCTGAGGCACTAGATAAGGATAGGAAACCAAATCTAACTCATCAATGTCATACAGTTCCAGAGAAAAAAACTACAATATTTTTTCTAAAATGTGTGATATTGGAGTAGTTCCTTCACCCTTCTCAGAACTGAAAAAAACAGCTTTAGTGGATATCCTGTATAGTTTTGAGCAATCCACAGAAGACATGCACAAACTAGACAAACTCAGACTAGACAAATTAGTTTGCAACAGGATTGTTTCAATTTCCGGGAAATTTAGACTTTGAGAAAAGATGGAAATCTTTTTGGTTCTTTCATCTCAAGGAAAAAAGAGCAGAGGGAAAACTCTGAGCAGCCTGTGTGTGTGTAAAAAATCTCTGCACACATGGACAGAAAGGAAACAACACACGTAAAATTCAGTGCTATTCATAAAATTTTTGTCTTGACCTTTAAAGAATATTTTTGATAAATCCTCAAAAGATGACAGAGGATTGTGGAATGCTGTAGGCCCATGTTACCAGAGACCGTGCCGTGGTCAACATCTGTTGCATTTCTATTATATATTTTACAATAGAATTAGTTTAAAAGGAATAAATAATTCCTACTCATTTTTGAAAGAAATCATAGAATCGCAGAATATGCTGAGTTGGAAGTGACACATTAGATCACTGAGTCCAGCTCCTGGCCCTGCACAGGATACCCCAAGAATGACAGGCTTGGTGTTATGACCACTTCCTTGTGGGGTTTCAGTGCTCAGTCAACCTCTGGGTGAAAACTTTTCTGCTGATTTCTAACCTAAACCTTCCATGACTCAGCTTCATGTTGTTTCCTCGAGTTCTCTCACTGGTCACGGGAGTGAAGTGATCTGTACCTGCCCCTTCGCTTCCCCCTTGTGAGGATGTTGAAGACTGGGATCGGATCCCCCCTCAATCTCTTCTTCTCCAGGCTGAACAACCTTGAGCCACTCCTCATATGGCTTCCCCTCTGGACCCTTCATGGTCCTCATGTCCCTCCATCAGACGTAGTCTCATAGCTTAAAATCTTCTTTATATTGTGGTGCCCAAAACTGCCACAATATTCAAGGTGAGGCCACACCAGTGCAGAGTAGAAAGGAGACAATCAAGGCTTGTGTTGGTGTTTTGGTTATCTGCCTACGGGGAAAAGAACAGCTAGGAGGTTCTACTTGACTGGAATAACAATGTGCTAAATCAGNGGACACACCAGTGCAGAGTAGAAAGGAGACAATCAAGGCTTGTGTTGGTGTTTTGGTTATCTGCCTACAGGGAAAAGAACAGTAGCTAGGAGGTTCTACTTGACTGGAGTAACAATGTGCTAAATCACTATTTTGTTCCTAGAATTTACTACTTACTGTCTTTGACAGTTACTTCTTCATTACCTTTATTTTCATGATTCTACTGTGAGTTTGTGTCTTACTTTACATAAGATTCCCCAGAACTTTACTTTCTTAAGGAAAGGTTGAAGAAACACCCACTAGCAGAGATGCAGGTATAGTCAGGGGATTTTAACTTACAGTGGTGGTATCCCCTCTGTCATTGTGACATGAGGTCTTGGAGCAGCCAAGTCACTTTGCAGGTTTCAGTCCTAGGGCTAGACCCAGAAGTTGGTTTGGAAGACATCCAATTTCCAAATGTAGTGTTTCATGGCTTCTTGGTCAGCATTTGAGACATTTTTTCATCATTAAAGCTTTTACTGATCAAGTTACTAGTCATTGCAAAAATCTGTTTGTTGCTGTTGCTGTATTTAGCCTTCCCTCTACTGTTTACCCTCCACACATACAATGCATTTTGTGTCACAATTCAGAGTAATCATCCTGGATAGGGGCCCAAAAGTTATTAACACCTGTTTGGGAAGAAATTAGGTTTAATTTTAGATGCCTATTTCAGGACTATTGATATCACAACATGAAAAACACCTAGAGTTTTTGTAGCTGTATTCCCAAGATAATAAAGTAAAATCAAAGTCTTCTCTCATTCTCATATCCACAGGGACACACCCATGAACAATAGAAATCAAATAGTGAGTGCAAAGACAGTAATGCTCTTCATTGAATTACAGAGAAAAAATTGAAGTTTCCTACATACACAGTCCAAACCTTTCCATCATTATAGGAAAAGCAGTATTTTCCATCACAATGAATGCAGTACTACAAAATAATAATTAAAACTGTATTGCTGGTTACTAAGTTGGTAATGCATGGGTTCGAATTAGCTCGGAAATAAACTCTCTCATGCCATGAAGTGTACAGATGCATTGTCCTTGGCTGCAGATTCTTCAGCAGACGTACTGAGGAAATACTATATAATGTAATAAGCCAAATATTCATATGGAGAATGAAATTCAGTACTGTATTGTAAAACCAATGTAGTTTAATTTCATTTGGTTATTTTCTGTAGTAAGTTGATGACATATATGATATCAAACCGAAATCGTTCTATTCCCTATTGATTTAGTAACCTCTTCTGGCATCTGTAAGAAAAATATTTAACCCACATACGACCAATGTGCCTAAGAGACATCGAGCTTGGTATGATTTTTTTGTTTGTTTTCCTGTCCATTGCCAATAGAATTGTTTACACTGCCATTAAAGGCAATTTAAGTTGCCCAAGTGTAGCTGATGGATTTGCACAGCTGGAACAAGAGACCTAGTTTGGCATCTGAAAGTTTTACCATTTGTGAGGATGTGAAAATGTGGAATTTCAGACTCAAGTGCTGGAAGTCAGCAATATTATTTCAGACTGAGTATATATTAGAGGTCTTGAGTGAATACAAGCAACTGTAGTCACTTTTCTGAGCATAACTGAAATCACTGCATTACCCTTGGTATCATTTGAACCACTTAGATTTCTCTGCACCACTATACGTATTGTAGGTGCTAGAGATCCAATTCTCTATTATGAGGTTATGAATTCATTATGATGTTTGAGGTTATTGGCACATTGTCTTCAAGCTTGAGGTAAACATTTCTGTTGCACCTGAGACTGAATTCCTTCCTTCCTTCCTTCCTTCCTTCCTTCCTTCCTTCCTTCCTTCCTTCCTTCCTTCCTTCCTGCCTTCCTGCCTTCCTGCCT
>WEKX01003812.1:26200-43311 GCA_013390025.1 Pitta sordida | reverse complement strand
GGCAATCTGTCTTACTGTTCAAAACAGAGGCAAAGAAGGTATTAAGTATTTCTACCTTTTCCCCATCGCTACTTACTGTGTTCCCTTCTGCATCCAACAAGGAGTGAAGGTTGTTGCAGCCTCTCTTTTTACTGTTGATGTACTTATAGAAACATTTCTTATTGTCCTTAACAGAAACGGCTAGTTTGAGTTTCATGTAGGCTTTTGCCTCTCTAGTTTTTCTCCTGCATGACTTGATGACTTCCTGAAACACATCCTGACTTACCTCCCCCTTTTTTCCAAAGGTTGTACATCCTCCTTTTCTGCCCTAGTTCTTTCAGGAGCTCTTTGCTCATCCAGGCCAGTCTTCTGCCCCTTCGACTCATTTTTCACCACATTAGGACTGCCTGCCCCTATGCCTTCATGAGCTCATTCTTAAAGTATGTCCAGCCTTCCTGGTCCCCCTGTCATTAAGGGCTGTTTCCCATGGTGCCCTTCCAATTAAGTCTAAGAGTCTGATCCAGCCTGACAAGTTCCTCATCCCACTTTAAACAGTTTGTATTTTCAGTCTTTTTATCTTCTATATTTATTTAAGTGATTTTTTTTTTAATTGTTGGAAAAGTCTCTTTTTTTTGTAAAATAACCTAAAGGTGAGGGAGGAATAATGTTTAATATTTCTATTGAGAAAAATAATTATTTCTATTAGTAGCTAGAGACATTATTTCCTTCGGAGTTATTTGAAGCAGGAATTCTATTAAGTCTTCTAATACTTCATAGTGTCTAAGAAACTTCCTCTCTGTAGTCTTCCTCTAAACAGTGATATGGAATCTTGTTGAAATTGATGTTGGTGATTTCATATATTGACTATAGCCTTATCAGCTCTCTGTCTTGAGAAGAGTAATAAGAGCAGAAGTAACTTCTTAAGCCATAAGAAATTCTGCCCCGTCTCAGAGAGATTTGGATGACTTATTGGTAGGATGGGTGTTGGTAGCAGCATGACAACAGGTTAGGTAACAGGTTAGGTTAGGTAACAGGTGATAGGTTGGACTTGATGATCTCTATGGTCTTTTCCAACCTTACTAATTCTGTGATTCTGTGATTCTGTGAACTACAAGTTATACCTTCTGAGTGTTTATTCCAAGTTCTTCAACTACTGACTTAAGATTTTCCTTGAATAGGTGATGTTTCTTGCATTATTTTCCTTAGATTGCACTCATGCACTAGAGAGAATTGAAGGAAAGTGAATTAAAAAAATAAACAGGAGAAAAACAGTGATCTATTAGAGGAAGGCGGGGAAGGAAAAAAGTTACAAAGGAGAGAAAAAAACTATCGTAAAATATGGTATTTCTAAAAAGCAGTGGGTTTACTCAAGGTCAGAGGTATCGGTTTCAAAAAGATGTTTTTGAAAAGAAAGAGACAATGTAGATGTAAGCATTTAAAACAGAAAAAACCCCAACAATCAGGAATGTAATGAAAAAGATCGTGCACTAAACTTTTGAAGGCAGGTCAAGAAAAGTGGAAGGAAGCAAAAAGAAACTAGAAGAAAATTCTAAATACAAACAAGCTTAATGAAAAACATAAATACAGTTCTGCCAAAGATACTGATAACCAAGAACAACATGAAAAGCATGTAGTTGAAAATAAAAGTGCATGTCTCCTATGTCAAAGGAGGAAGAAAAAGTTAAGATCATATCTATCTCCCAATAATTAATCATGGAATAGTTCAGGTGGGAAGGAACCTCTAGAGATGGTGTAGTCCAGCCCTCTAGCTCAAAGCAAGCTCAAGAGCTGATTATTCAGGATCTTGTTTGGTTGGATGTTGGATACACGCAAGAAAATTTCCACAAATCCTTTGAGTAACTTGATCCATTTTTTGACCACTCTACAATAATTTTTTTCATATGTTCAAGTGTAATTTCATATATTTAAATTTTTGGACATTGCCTCTTGCTCTTTCAGTGGGCAGCACTGATAACAGGTAGCCTCCTTCCCCTTCCTTTCTTCTATCAGGTATTTACATTGATAAGATCCCCTCAGAACTGTCTCCAGTTTAAGCACTACCAGCTCTCTTATACTCTCTTCATGTAACAGGTGCTCAGACGCATTAGTTATCTTAATGGCACTTTACTTGTACCAGGGAGCCCAGAACTGGACCCAGCACTCCAGATGTTTCACACTAGTGTTGAGCAGAGGGGAAGGATCACATCTTTCAACACTCCTAATAATGCATCAGAGGAAACCTTCAGCCTTTTTTTTTTTCTACAAGGACACATTCTTGCCTAATGTTCAGCCTCTCACTAGGGTCCCCAGGTCCTTCTCTGAGAACCTGATTTCCAGTTTGTTGACCCCATTATATACTGGTACATGGAGTTATTCCTCCCCAGGGGCAAGACTAATTTCCTTTTGTTGAACTTCATGAGATTCATGTTGGCCCATTTCTCTAGCATGTCAAAGTCCCTTTGAATGGCAGTACAACCCTCTGACGAATCAGCTAGTCCTTCCAGTTTTGTATCACCAGTACAGAGCTAACGTTAGACCCATCATCCAGGTCATCAATTAAGTTGTTAATAGCGTTGGTCCCAATGTCTACTCCTGGGGTACATCACCAGTGACTGGCCTACAACTAGACTTCATGGCACTGATCACAACCCCTCAACCTGAGCAGCTCAGTCTGTCATCAATCTACCTTGCTCTCCTAGTTATCTGCCCTGAAACAGGATCCCCAGGAAAGTGCTCACAGCAACAAGCCTCAGAGAATTCAAGAAGCATCTAGACAATACACTCAGGCACATGGTGTGACTCTTGGGGATGGTCCTGTGCACAGCTGTGAGCTGGACTTGATGATCTTTGTGGGTCGCTTCCAACTAGGGATATTCTGTGCTTCTGTGCTTCTGTGATTCCAGTTAAATAGCTTGGGGGTTCAGTGGAGGACTGTGTGTTAAGAGAAAGACAAAGAATGAAGATCCATGTATTTAGTGAGAATTTTTTTTCACCCACATATGTTCTTTCACTAGGAGTTGCTATAAAAATTACTGTTTTACTCAGTTTGACTAAAGGTGGTACTGTTGAACGCATTAGAAATGGATGGTTTGTATATTATGCCTTGAATTCTGGTACAGAGTATAGAGATAAGCAGCATCCGCTACTTGTTTGACTTCTTGGTCTGTCATAAGGCCAAGCATAACTTGAAATGGTAGAAATGCCACTGTGCACTGATAGCTTCATCAGGAAAGATATTTTCCACCACAGTTAACAAATTTTTCCTGCTGAAAGATATTCAGAATGGGAAGAGGGACATATGTTTAGCTTTCATTCAAAGCATGCCAGCATGAATATGGGAGAAAAAGTCTTTAAAAATCTACTTTAGTGGAAGAAAACATTTTATACATGAATAAAATTGTCATTCATTCATTTACTATATCAGCCAAAAAGGATACAGTATTTGGCTGCTCAAACTATTTATATTGGGTCAGTAGCCTAGTTATTTTTTCAAGGAGAACTAGAAAAAACAAAGTGATTTTATACATAAATCTGACACTAAAACATGAAGAATTATTAACTAGATAAATGCTTTTGAAAGTTGTCAGCGGAAAATTTGAAGGCTTATTTCATCAGGCTAGACAAAATGAGATGTTCTCTGAATATTTCTTGATGAAAGAAAAGAGACAGCTCTGGAGAAGATAAGTAGTAACCAAATTAGTCTGGACTGTGCTTCATCATTAGCTTTCTTTTCTTTCTTCTTCTGAGAGTAGTGTATGCTAATATACATATACACCTACAAATAGAAATGTAAGAGCTTGAAAGTGCCACCACTTTTTCTGCAGCATTGTTTCTATCTTATCAGGTAATCTTATCCACAATTTCAGTCAGGGACAAAATATACCACAGATTTGTGACAGGGATAAAAGATTACAATGGCTTTTTTACAAGGTGTAAAATCTTGGTATCCCAGCTTCTGCTGAAATGTAGAGCAATGACAGAACTTTGACTGCATAGATGATGCAAGAATATTTATGTTTCCTCATGTAGACAAGTACTCAGATGTCCAAATTACAATCTTCAAATTTTCACTTACATAGTGAGGAAAATATATGCCAAAACTCACTTTCCTGAAGCTAACCATTTTTGAGTGTGTTTTATAGGAGCAAGGGTCTTGAATTAGGTCCCTAAGCAACCTGTAGGAAATCCACCTTCTATGACAGATAGTTGGGAGAATTTGAATCCCGAAGTATTTCAGAGTTACCAACACAAAAAGGACTTACTACACAGTGAAAGACCTGAACACTTAGCTCATCTTGTTTGGTTAGTGGTAATAGATGAAAGGATTGGTGTACTGAGTAGAAACAATGTCATACAAACAGATTTTTGACTTCAGTAATTTTTCATTGTGTCAGTTATTGGTCTAACTAAGACTTAAGAGAAGTCAGGTATTACCTTGTTGTTTTATGTATAATTGGCCTTTGTTTCAGAAAAGGAAGGACATTTAGAAAATGGAGAAGGTTTTAAGAAATACTTTCAGAAAGCATCTGCACAAGCTCTGGGAGTCCCAAAAAATCACAGTCACATTGTGACTTTCCCAGATGTGATATCAGCTAGGAAAACAGAGTAACTATTGGAAGAATGTGAAGGTTATCATGCAAAGCATGTTTATATGGTTCAAGTGAGAGGAAATTATGGCAACTGCCAGAGTAGTGGGGGAACTTCCTCTTTAGAATATCCTGGCTTCTGTTCCCCCTGCTTACACCCATATTAGTACTGACCACTGTCAGAAGAACCAGGAATATTGTCAATGCACAAAGTTTACTCTGAAATAAATACTCCACAAGATGAAGGTTTGTATGGTTATATAATATAGTTTTACTAAATAAAATACCATTTACCTTTCCATGTCTACATTTGTCACCTTATTCTTAAATTTCTTTCACTACGATTTTTTCAAATATTTTAATTTTATTTCCCCCTTTCCTTTGTCTTTCTGATTAAATGTGCTTTTCATTGTCCTGTCCTTTTGCCCTGAAGTCCCAGTTCATAATCATTACTAGCTTCTGCGTCAGCTATTCCAAGAAAATTTATCATATTATTAGAAGTCATGTCTTCTAAGGCAGAGAAAGTTCATAATTATAACTTGAACCAGTTCAGGAATTGTTCCTAATGGCTGTACCAGCTCATCACTATTCTCTGTTGTTTTCAAAGTAAATCTAACTTTGAGTTTTACATTATTAACCTGTTTTTGTTGGCATTACCTGAGCTGTTTCTTCTAGGGTTGGATGGTATTTCATCACCTTCCTGAGCTGGCAGGCACACAGCAGCATGAGCACTTAAAGAATATTTTCTTTTGTACTAATATAAATAAATAAAGTATGCTCTTCAAAGTCTGCAATATTATTGGATTAGCATATCATTTAATACCAAGAAAACATGTTCCAGAAGTTGCCCTCTATGTTGTGACTGGTCTACAGTAGACCAAATTGTAAAGCAGGTAACACTCAGGGCCCTGCTTACATGTAAATTCCAGAACTCCAGATTGATCAGAGACATAGACACATGAGAGCACAAAAAGCAATTTCTGTTTATCCAGATGAAGATGAATACTTCAATGTAAATTTCAAAATGTTTCAATGTTTTAATGATATCAGCTCATCAAGGTCAGGAAAGAACCCTCCAGCCCTTTCTTTCTACCACTCGTTCATGCCAGTAGCCATAACTGAAAGGAAACCACAAAAAAGATCTTTCCATTCTCTCATAAGTGTACTTGTGCCAATGGAAGTCAGAGGAATAGCCTAATTCTTCTGTAACCTATCTGTAAAAGAGGAGAGAGTCTGTAGTAGCCTTTTGTTCCCAGACTTAGTTAAACAGAACCCTTGTTTTAAACGGAGACGTATAAACCTTGCTGAACTGAGGGTTCCCAACTGTCTGACCTAAAGCTGCTCTTAGCTTTCTTGTATTTATCATAAACTACCAAACAGCTTTATCTTTAGGTCCAAGAGTCTCAAATAAGGTGAAAGCTTGAACTTTTACTTAAATGCTGTTTCCAGCCACCTTTTTTTTTGTCAGAAAATCTCAGAAGTTCCAACTCAAAAACCTCAGGAGCCACAAGGCCATTAAAATGCCCCAAACTTATAATAATTTGAGAACAAATTAAGAGCTATTTTTTTAAATGCAGTTTGCAGAACAGTAAAATGAATATACTCTCACGTGTTTTCGCTGTATAATGTTAGTTTAAATATAACCTTTCAGAAAAATCTGCTGCAGTACTTATTTTCTTTGTATAAATGTGAGGTGATAGGACCTGATGTCTTCCCCTGAAAACAAATGTTTATAAATATTCAAGCCCATAAATCTTTAGGAGAAACAAAATACAGAAAATTCTTGTTAATGCAGTACATTTTCTGGTAATTTTATAGTCTAATTTTCAGTGGTTCCCTACAGAATGAATGCAGTTCAGAAGGCAATTCTATAAAGTACTTTGTGGATAACTATTATCGGCTAATTATTAGAAATTGCATGTTGTTGTTAATTGCATAAATAAATTGTTTTATCTGAAAGCCATTAAAAAAATGTTGGGTGTTAGAAGCATATATGGTTTTGATGTTCCTGTATAAAACATTTAACTGTTTAGCTCTAAAATAATAGCATAGTGCTTTAAACCATTTTTTACTCTAATGCATTAAAAGAAGAAAAAGCGCCTGAATTTCAAAGAGCTTTTTTGCGAGGTATTGTCTGATGAACCTTTACACTAAGATATAATACAACTGCTCAGGTTTTTGGCAGATACTGAAGCTATTTCCCTCCCTCTTTTGGTAATAATGAAGAAAGAAAGTCATACAGATATATTTTTGCTGATTTCTTATAATTTAGAGTAGCAGACATATAGAAGACTTGAGAGACGTGAGACTATTTATTGTGAATATTCGAATTTAAAAGTCTTTATACTCTTTCGTGGGGATGCTTGTATGGAACTGTTCTCAGATTAGTGGGGCTGGCCGATAACAAACCAGAACCTTTAGCTATCCTTACTTTAAGTTTGTCAAGGAACATAAAGGTATTTTTTCTTGCTACACATGTTGATTATGCTAATTTTTTGTGGATGTCTAGGTAAAATTAGGAGCTGTAGAAGTTTCCGCATTCCTTCAGCTTTGTGAACTCAAGAACAAACCGAGGGTTCACTAGGTAAAGTTTCTCCATTTACTTCATCTCAGTCAGAATTCTATACTGAGTGTTTGATTGGGCTATAAATTTATGCAGGTTCTATATCTGTTTTTAAGCAGTCAGTTGTAGTGGCACAGGAAGAAAATATGCTTTATCCAGGCAAAGGGCATCACCATGGGTAATGTCTTAGCACTCATACAGGTGTTGGGATTCTGCATCGTAGTGTAAGCAACAAGCTTGTCCAAAGAAGAGCAATCTTGGGCAAGATACTAACGTTATTGCACATAGTGGATATTGCTAAAATGATTGCTTTCTGCATAAGAAAATGGGCCAAATCACACTTGCTTATAGATAACAAGAATAGGAGCCCAGGACAAGTGGGTACATGGAGCAGAATCTGTCCACTTGTAGCTCTGCTTATCCAAATTAGTACTGCAGCCAGTGGTGTGGAACTGGTACTTCTAACCTACCATTCATCTCTTCCTAAAACATACATATAATCATTGCTTTCTACGATCCTCATCCAGCTCAGGAAGTGCAGACTGGGTGAGTGGACAGTGAAGTGGGTTGAGAATTGGCTGAATGGCAGATCCCTGGATTTGCCGTCAATGGACAGGGTCTTGTAGGAGACCTGTCAATGCATCTGAAGAGAGGCGTCAGCTGGATGAAGCCAGGGTCTTCTTGGTGGTGCCAAGCAACAGGACAAGTGGCAACAGGTAGAAACCAGTGCACAAGAAGTTCTACAGGAATATGAGGAAGAACTTTCCTGTGTAGGCGACCATCCACTGGAACAGATTGCCCAGAGAGGTTGTGGAGACTCCCTCACTGGAGATACTCAAGAACCATCTGGGCACAATCCTGTGCCATATGCTCTACCATAACCCCACTTGAGCAGGGAGGACCATATGAGCCACTGTGTTCCCTTCCAACCTGACCTGTTTGTGATTCTGTAATTCTATGATTCTGTGAGCTGAAGTTTGTGGGCCATACCTAGTTGAGGAAGGAAACTGATTAGCTGCGGGGCAGGACAGCATTTCAGACTATAACAGAAAATATCCTGGAGGTCCTGGTGGACAGGTTGAATGTGAGTCAGCTCTTTGCAATTGCACCAAAGAAGGCCAATTACATAGTGGGCTACATAGCAAAAGTGAACCCTGCAGGTCAAGGAAAGTGGTCCTTCCTCTGTGGCATTCGTGTCCAGTTTGTAGCTAGCTTCTCAGTAAAAGGAAGGCATTGTCATATGGACGGCCAGAGAAATTAAGAACATGGCCTATGAGAAGAGGCTGGGTGAAATGAGTTTGCCTGCTGTTAGTAAGAGGAGGCTGTAAAGGATCACTTTGTTGTCTTTAGCTGCTTAATGGGAGGGCAGAGAGAAGGCAGAGATAAATCCTTCTAGGACGTGCACTGGTAGGATAAGATGCAATGCCAGCATTTTGAAACAAGGGAAATTTTGAAAAGACATCAGACAAGATTCTTCACCATCAGGCTCGTCAGATGCTGGCACAGATGTCCCAGGCAAGTTTCAGAAACCCCATCCTTGGAGATACTCAAAACTTGTCTGGACAATGTCCATTACAACCTAATCTAGTCAAAACTTGTTTGAAATGGAGTTGGAATAGAGATTTCAATGCTATGCTAGAAAGATGAGTTTACTCTTAGCATTTATTTCTACATTATCAAAATTGCTGGGTGTTGGGGGGTTTTTTGAGAAAATTAGGTACCATTTAGTAGCAATCAGCCAGCAATATCACCTTTGTGGCTAGGTGAATTTCAGAGATACAGAATTATTTCCTGGCACGTCACTTGATGGAGGCAGGGGAAAGAGAAGAAAAAATCTGAAAAATAAAATAACATGACTAAATGCAGTAGGATTCAGGAAGTACCCCTGAACACAAATCAGTCTGTGTGAGTGTTGATGCTTTCTCCTAAGTTGCCTCCCAGTGTACTCTGTGTTGATTCTTATGTAAGTCACATTGAACCCATTAAAATTATGAGTATTTTTAGAACATAACATAAAAAGTCATATTACAATTGATGTAATCTACTGCTATGTGGAAATTTTCATAAACTATTACAGTATAATGGTGCCTGCTAGCACTGCTATAATTAATTTAAGATAGCATTTTCTCTAAACCCCCTTATTTTGCAGAGTTTACATCTGATAAAAATTCCTTCCAGGCAGAAACTAAGCACACAGGGTCTTGACTGTGGAAATAATTATTCACAAAACATTAACAGAAGAAAATATGATCATTTCTTATGATATTTTAAAATGAGCACTGTTTTATTAAAATAAATGCAGCAAGTGGAAGCTGGAAGTGACAAATAGCTGCTAGCTTTAGCAGGAAGGGAAAAGAAGTGTCAACAATGATACTCAGAGTCACACAAGGAAAATTGCAACAACTGTGCGCAACACCTCTTCTTTGTTATGCAACCTCAACAAAATTTCCCATTTTAAACCAGTTCTTTGATTCACTGTATCTTTCTTTTTGTGCTTAACAAAAATGTACCTATGAATTTTTCTTTGGCCTATAGTAATAGTAGAAGGACGGAGTAATGTTCTTAATATTCCAGTTTTCTTTATCTCTCTGATAAAAATTAACTAAGAATCAAGTAGTCATTTTACAGAACAAATAAAACTTTATATGCCTGTTGGGCGAAAAAACCCAACTTCAGCAATAATCCTGTTATAGTCACTGAAGATCGACTGTTGTATTGGAGGATGATAAAATATTAACAAGTAGACTGTCACTGAAAAAAATCCCCCCATATGGTGCATGACAGCAGAATGTAACACCCTTCCAACCTCAGCCTCTTTCATTTAGCAAATGGGTCTTTGTTGCTTTCACAATTATAAGGTCTCTCAAACCTCAGGTTTTTACATTTCTTTCTCCACATCAGGTCCCTTGCTTTTGGTATTGATCCTCCTCATAGCTATTCTCCATTATGAAGGACAACAAGAAACCATAAAGAGGAATTCTTTACCCAGCTCGTGCATGAAGTGTCATAGGATGTTCACAGCTGAACATGGGTGAGGAGAGGTGGAAAGGAGCAAAGGCTGTTGCTGAAGAGATGATAAGCCTTCTTTTAAGAAGCATGGCTTTGGACGTTCGTTTTTCAGTGCTACCGGAGACGAATTTGTAAGGGAACAAAGGCAGTTTGGTGACCCGGAGCAACCAAGGAACTTAGAACTTGGAACGTCTGGAGTCCAGTGAGTTAAACTCCACAAAGGAGCATGACTATCAAAAATTTAAGTGTCATGATACATGATTTGTAGCATGTCAGCTGGTTTTACAACTGTCCAGCAATTGCTTCAGTTAAGGTCTATTTTAGTGAATTAATGTAAACAGTGATATTAGGATTTTGATAGGTATTTGAACTGCCCTAGGAATGAGTATGATGCAATTTTGGTATTTTTTATTTGTTGTGAAAAGAAGCTCTTTCAAGAAACTTCCTCAGTTCCTTCTAACTAGTATATTATTCAGATTTTTTTTCTTCCTTTCTTTACCAAAGTCATCATCACATTCGTATTCATATTCATTCTGAGGGAGCTGTGTGTTGATACAGTAATCACTGTCACTGTGTTGCCTGGTTGAATCAGTTGAGATTCTCAAAGAATCAAAAAAGTTTTGAAATCATAATTGGCGTAATACCTATGAAAAAAAAAATTGTATACTAATATGAAATTTTTGAAGAATAACGTCCTGTACACTAGTGTTTTCTTTTCTAAATATTTTAATAATTATGCATAAAATTTTGATGAAATTTTGAGACAATTTTAGAGGGAAATGAGAAAGGTTCATAGTCCAAATTTCAATTACAAGTTGCATTGCTTAGAGGTGTTCTGTTCTTTGTCACCTATACTTCAGAATTTGAATACTCCACCAATAACTTCTATGAAAGCCTGTATTCTAAGAACAGATTCTTCTGTGAAAGGACCTAGAACATTAAGAAAACTTGTTAACTACCCGATGATGTTGAATAAGATATTGTATGAAGAGAAATGTGCTACATATTAGTACAATTTTATTCAAATTAATAATAATTGCTCCAGGGCCATTAAAAAAAAAAATCTCTTTCCCTATAGGTTCAAAGACCATTAGCTGCAAAACCATATTTCATGTTGATGTGCAAACTAATTTTGAGAACATGAACCATAATTCATTTAAGTGTCTGTCAATAATCCTTATACACTGACTGATTAGGGTGTAGAAAGCCATGTTTGAACTTGCTAAACAAACAGTACCAAATAAATTGTGTTTTCTTTGTGAATATTATTACTAAGTTCAGATGGTTAGCTAAAACCCCTTATATATGGATAGTTTAACATTTAAATGAAATTCACTAATCAGAACTTTCATTTGAACCACAGTATTTATATAACTTAATGGTACAACTGGATTATTTTGTAAATCTGTTCTTACATTAAGATTGAATGCTTTTTGCATGGGTTTTAATGGCTGGACATGCAAGAAGGTCTCAGGTTCTACCCATTTTAATAAACTGTGTAAATATTATATCTGTGCATCTGCTTTAAAAATAGAGACCTTGATTTATGAAACAGATTATAATATTTACTCCAAATATCATTTTGGTAGTTATGATTAACAAGATTTTACCAGACTTAAGATAAATCTGCAACTGTGAGATATATGTATCAGCAACAAGGTTAGCATAGTATTTTTTCTGAGGTGACAGAGTAGTTACACACTGAACATTCTCATTTGAACTTTACCTATAGAAAAATTATAAAGTATTTTTAAGACAGAATTAATCTATTTGGGATGTTTTTTCTCATTTCATCAGGGAAAGAAAAAAGCTGACTGTGTTTAATGCTTTTAATTCTAATTCTAGATTATGGCTATCTTTCCACAGGCAAAATGAAGTGACTTCCATGTTTTGAGTCTGAAAAAATATCAGTCGTCTTTTGCTGCCTGAGAAAGCTGTGGTTCTTCAACTGATTTTATTGGGCAAACAGGGAATGGGAAGTTACACATCATTTTACCATCTCCCTTTATTTCAAGGAGCAAACATCATTCACATCTACTTTGAAGTACAGATTGAAGTGAACTTGCTACTACTTGAATTTATACCAGACTATAATCCTTATTTCCTATTCAACACACATGAGATCACAGAGTAAAAGGGGAGCTGGAAAAGACCCCAGGAGGTCACCTGGCCCACCTCTCACTTCCAAAGTGGAATCAATAATACATAAGCCCTTCCTCACAGTATTTGTCCCACCTGCTTTTAAAAACAATGCAGTGATAGAGAAAACACTAACTTCCTAGGAAGTCCACTGAAGTGCTTCATTATCTTGCCATTGCAAGGCTTTCCTAATGCTTAGCTTGAATGTCCCTTCCTGCAGTCTAGACATAAGTGGTCTTATTGACAATGAAAATGGAGAACAGTTTATTACACTCCTCATTCACAGGTTCACAGGTTACTCCAAGTTGGAAGGGACTCACAAGGATCATCTAGTCCAACTCCCAAGCAAGTGCCCACCCAGGGATTGAACCCACAACCCTGGAGCCATGGGCATCATGCTCCATCCATCTGAGCCTCCCATCATCTGGGCCATGTCACTGAATTCCTTGTCCAGTCTTCTCTCAAACACCTCCAGGGATGGTGACTCCACCACCTACCTGGGGAGACCTCTCCAATGAGGGATCACTCTTTCTGTGAAAAAGCTCTTCCTAACATCCAGCCTAAACCTCCCCTTGGAGGCTGTGGTATATTTGAAGGTGGGTATGTCTCAGAGGAATCAGTATCCTCTTTTTTGTAATTCCCAATCATTGTGACAGAAAAGACATAGCAGCAACATGAAAGTTGCTCAAGGCCATTTCATTTTTTGGTGGCACAATGTTATGCTATATTTAAGTGACCATGAAACCACAAGCGAGGAAATAAGAGATATTCAAATTATAGTCAAGAGAAGGACTGAAATCAAGTTTCCACTGATTGAAACCAAATGCCTCACTACAGGACACGTCTCTGTAATTTTAAAGGTGGATACCTAACTCTTTATGAACCCCCAGTTCTACTGCAGAGATATCAACGAGTAAATGAGGAGTCTCTCCAATATTTCTGAATAGTCTCAATAGGTGATGAACATATTAATGTCATACCTTTTAATTTGATGCATCACTGTTAAACCAGAACAAAATTGCTACAGTAATGCCTCACCTCTTCATGGCTCAAACTTCACAACTTCACATCTTTGTGGGTTTTTTTCCCACAAAGATGCCATAGACTTCCCTCGATTTTTCTTGGTGTTTTTCCAACACCAAGATGTCACGTGAACATAGGATGGCCACACATGCGCAGTGTGCCTCTGCCATGCAGGGGAGTGGGACTGGCACGCTCCATGGGGCAGGACTGGCACACCCTGTGGGGTGGGGAGGTGGCGCCATTCGCTCGCTTGGGGACTGCCCAGAGTTCACTCCCTTATGAGTGTTGGAGAGGTCACATGGCAAAGAAAGTTTATAACATGGTGTCAACGGCTTATTACAGCTGCTCACCCCAGAGCCATGCGGAGACTCCGTCAGCTGGTGGTGCCACTGCCACACACTAGCCCAGTGCCACTGCCACAGCCTAGGCCCTGAGGGTCTAGGATTCCCTCCACTGATGCTACCAGGATCCCCTCCTCCACTGCCACCAGCACCACGGGCACCCAGGATCCCCTCTGCCAGCACTGCGAGCATCACAGGAGGGGCAGAAGAGATCCCCTTCACTCCCTTGTCTCATCACATGGTGTGGGGAAGATGCCAGGAATTCCCCCCAGTGCTCTGGGGCTGAGGGGAGCTGGGTGATGAGTGTGACTTATTTACACATATATGTTAGTCCACACTTTGCGGATTTTGGCTTTTGCAGCATTGCCTCAGTCCCAAACCCCCACGAAATTTGGGGGATTACTCTATTTGCATTTCACTGACATACTTTTGATTAAACTTCATTATTACACTTCATACTGGTAGAAAGAGTTGAAAAAAATTAAAAGGAGACTTTGAAATGTGCTTTCATAANGAAGTGCTTCATTATCTTGCCATTGCAAGGTTTTCATAATGCTTAGCTTGAATGTCCCTTCCTGCAGTCTAGACATAAGTGGTCTTATTGACAATGAAAATGGAGAACAGTTTATTACACTCCTCATTCACAGGTTCACAGGTTACTCCAAGTTGGAAGGGACTCACAAGGATCATCTAGTCCAACTCCCAAGCAAGTGCCCACCCAGGGATTGAACCCACAACCCTGGAGCCATGGGCATCATGCTCCATCCATCCATCCGAGTCTCCCATCATCTAGACCATATCACTGAGTTCCTTGTCCAGTCTTCTCTTAAACACCTCCAGGGATGGTGACCCCACCACCTCCCTGGGCAGACCATTCCAATGAGGGATCACTCTCTCTGTGAAAAAGCTCTTCCTAACATCCAGCCTAAACCTCCCCTTGGAGGCTGTGGTATATTTGAAGGTGGGTATGTCTCAGAGGAATCAGTATCCTCTTTTTTGTAATTCCCAATCATTGTGACAGAAAAGACATAGCAGCAACATGAAAGTTGCTCAAGGCCATTTCATTTTTTGGTGGCACAATGTTATGCTATATTTAAGTGACCATGAAACCACAAGCGAGGAAATAAGAGATATTCAAATTATAGTCAAGAGAAGGACTGAAATCAAGTTTCCACTGATTGAAACCAAATGCCTCACTACAGGACACGTCTCTGTAATTTTAAAGGTGGATACCTAACTCTTTATGAACCCCCAGTTCTACTGCAGAGATATCAACGAGTAAATGAGGAGTCTCTCCAATATTTCTGAATAGTCTCAATAGGTGATGAACATATTAATGTCATACCTTTTAATTTGATGCATCACTGTTAAACCAGAACAAAATTGCTACAGTAATGCCTCACCTCTTCATGGCTCAAACTTCACAACTTCACATCTTTGTGGGTTTTTTTCCCACAAAGATGCCATAGACTTCCCTCGATTTTTCTTGGTGTTTTTCCAACACCAAGATGTCACGTGAACATAGGATGGCCACACATGCGCAGTGTGCCTCTGCCATGCAGGGGAGTGGGACTGGCACGCTCCATGGGGCAGGACTGGCACACCCTGTGGGGTGGGGAGGTGGCGCCATTCGCTCGCTTGGGGACTGCCCAGAGTTCACTCCCTTATGAGTGTTGGAGAGGTCACATGGCAAAGAAAGTTTATAACATGGTGTCAACGGCTTATTACAGCTGCTCACCCCAGAGCCATGCGGAGACTCCGTCAGCTGGTGGTGCCACTGCCACACACTAGCCCAGTGCCACTGCCACAGCCTAGGCCCTGAGGGTCTAGGATTCCCTCCACTGATGCTACCAGGATCCCCTCCTCCACTGCCACCAGCACCACGGGCACCCAGGATCCCCTCTGCCAGCACTGCGAGCATCACAGGAGGGGCAGAAGAGATCCCCTTCACTCCCTTGTCTCATCACATGGTGTGGGGAAGATGCCAGGAATTCCCCCCAGTGCTCTGGGGCTGAGGGGAGCTGGGTGATGAGTGTGACTTATTTACACATATATGTTAGTCCACACTTTGCGGATTTTGGCTTTTGCAGCATTGCCTGAGTCCCAAATCCCCACGAAATTTGAGGGATTACTCTATTTGCATTTCACTGACATACTTTTGATTAAACTTCATTATTACACTTCATACTGGTAGAAAGAGTTGAAAAAAATTAAAAGGAGACTTTGAAATGTGCTTTCATAAGACCTTTCCTCTAATAAATATTGGTCACATGTCTGTTAGTGAAAAGTGAGAGGCACCTCAAGAAAACTGATTTAAAATGAAAGTGTGAAGATCTAAGGTTTTTCTAAATTATTCCACCTTCTCAGGAACTTCACTGAACCCCCAGAACGTAATTGTCAGGGCACGACAACTGACATCTTTTGTTCTGCGTAGCTCTTGTTTAATTGCCTTGTTTCATTACTTAACTTCGGTTGGAAGGCATTAAAAAATTTAGTAAGTACTGCTACATAATCCTTACTTGATATCTACTTGCTTTCAAGGGTACAGTGTTCTCTTATTTCGTGCCTAGAACTTTTTAATTTTACACCTGTCTTCTGAAAGAGATTCTTTGACAGCCTTAATTATTTAACAAAAACAGCAACTTGGTGTTCTGAAACATCAGGGTCTTTTGTTATATAAAATGTAACTGAGTAAACACAAGGCTCTCATCCCTAGTCTTCTTCAGTTCCTTTTATGAAAGATGAGAATAAATGTATTGAGCCCTCTTTCTTCCATTACAAACACTGAACAGCTTGTTTCTGTATTTTCTTTGTCTTGAGAATATCTCTACAATATAGGACATAACAGGTCAATAAACTAAGACTTTTTTACAATTTATTTGCAAACAGCAACATTGCTTCCAATGCATTAATGATGGCTGTATGGACATTCCACTCTGCCCAAAGTTTATGGAAAGGTGGTTTTTTATAGAAATCAGGTCCCCTTTTGGAGACATATTTCCACTCTATAACTAAAATATCACTTCCCTCAGCCTGTATTGAATATTTCACTACTAAATGTTGACTTGAAAATTATATTTAAATTAGAACAAATTGAACAAGATCTTGCCTGATCAACCTCCTTTTATGATCTTGTGACTCCCCTGGTTGATGAAAAAAGGCTGTGGATGTTGTGTACTTGGACCTTAGCAAAGACTTTGACATGGTTTCCCATGGTAAGTTTCAGGAGAAATTCTCAGAGCATGGACCGGATAAAACCGTTTTATGTTGGGTTAGGAACTAGTTGGATGGATGAGCTCAGAGAGTGTTGGTGAATGGTGCCACATCCAACTGGCAACCAGTCACTAGTGGAGTCCCAGAGGGATCAGTGTTAGGCCCGGCACCGTTCCACATCTTTATTGATGATAGGAATGAGGGAATTGAGTTCATCAGCAGCAAGTTTGTGGATGATACAAAGCTGGGGGCAAATGT
>WEKX01003812.1:0-19105 GCA_013390025.1 Pitta sordida | reverse complement strand
GGGCAGCGCTGCCTCTGCCAGGACCGGTGGATGTTAAAGGGAAAGAAACTCCCATACCAACGCCTCCCCCCCGCTGTAAGTGCATGGGGTGTTGCAGTGTTGCAAAATTAAGGTTTTTCCAGACTCCAAGAATGCCGACCAGAGATCAGGGACACCCTTTCCCCGCCGCGGAGGTGGGGTGAGCACGCGTGGGCTGGCGTGGGTCCCTCGGGGTCAGCGTTAGCACCTGGGTCGGGCTGGGCCGGGGGGCTGTGGGGAGAGCAATGTGGGGTTTGGGCTGCGAGCGATGACATGGACGAGGGAATTCAATCCATCATCAGCAAGTTTGCAGATGATACTAAGCTGGGGGCAAATGTTGAACTGCCAGAGGGTAGGAAGGCCCTNATCTTAACGTTAGGAAGCGGTTTTTCATGGAGAGAGTAATTGCATATTGGAATGGGCTGCCCAGGGAGGTGGTGGAGTCGCCCTCCCTGGAAGTGTTTAAGAGAAGACTGGACGAGGAGCTTAGTGACATGGTCTAGCTGGGGGGTGTAGGGCTGGATGACCCTGGGCCCCTTCCGGCTCGGAGTGGCCTGCTAGACTGTGAGGCATCTAGGTTGGTATTACGCTCTAGGATGTGCTCTTGGTCGCTGTACGGGTATTAGATGGTGAGTTGGACTAGATGATCCTTGTGGGTCCTTTCCAACTCATAATTTTCTGTGATTCTGTGATTCTGAGCACAAACGGTCACAGCAGCCACTCAGAAACAGTTCCCTTTGCTCACCTGTGCCGAGACAGACTCCGGGAAGGAGCAGAGAATTGTCCTCAGCACTTCAGAGTTCCGGGGGGTGGAGCAATGGGCGTGGCCTGCATGCATATTAACAACCTGCAGTTCTTTGTGAGTTTAATGTTTCGCGATGCCTTTGGCCTGTCCCTTTCCTCGCGATGGAGGAGGTTTAACTGTATATTAATTTTTTGGGGGGGACAGAAATGTATCAATTTGGAACTTGCTCTCTTGGATATTCAGTACTTTTCTTGAGTTACTTAAAGCACAGTCTTATCCAGTCCTGGTTTTGTCTTTCATCAAACTACCACATAAATATATAAATCAATTGTAGTGGTTTTTTTCCTCATAGAATGAGGATATTTAATCAACTGATACTCCTACGTGAATAAGTATGTACGGTATTACAACAGGTAGTACACAGTTATTCATATTTCATGACAAAATTTCATCACTCGGAAATGGTTAATGTTCTGAAACTCACTTTGTTACTCCAGACCTTGTCATTTTACATGGTTGCTCATCTTACTGATCTTCTGAAAAAATGCAGAAATAAGGGATAACTTAATTGACTTAGGTGAATGAAGTAGGAGACTGGCAGAAAACTGGAGAGAAGGGTTGAGAGTCTAGTGATAACTTTCCAGTATATACTTTGCTGATACCTGATTTTTGAAGTTCTGTTGAGCAGTACTTACGAGGTGAACTAGTGATAGTTAAGAAGGTTTAGTTAGTGATATGCAGACCTTCGTTCTCTTGCTTTCTGCCTATTCAGCCTGCTGAACCCAAACATGCAGTCTGGGTTTGGTTTGGGTTTTCTTCTCATAAGATTGTGAAAGAATACCTTAGAACGTAACAAACGCATCACTGCACTGCATTGTGTATTGATTATAATATAGCTGATAGCGCTGTTATTGCAACATGACAGAAAACATAATGTGTGGGAAAATATTTCTGTTCCTGGTGGTTTTGACTGCATTTGAGTTCTTATTGAGTGATTTCCATGCACAAACCTGAATTTGAAACATATTAATGCTATCCACTACCTGGAAGTACCTTTGAAAAATATATGACTGATTGGGTGCCAAGAAAGTCAGATGTAGAGAGAGCGATCGCTCATTGGAATGGTCTGCCCAGGAAGGTGGTGGAGTCGCCATTCCTGGAGGTGTTTAAGAGAAGACTTGATGAGGAGCTCAGTGACATGGTCTAGTTGGTGGGGAGTTGGACTAGATGATCCTAAGGGTCCCTTCCAACTCGGAATAGCCTATGAGCCTATGTAGAGTCGCTATGAGAAATGTGCCTTGACCTCATGCTACATCTGAGCTCTTGTCAAGTTCTCACTGTTAGAAGTCCTTTACAAAGTCTCAAATATGTTTTCCTTCCTCTGGTGTCTAACCAAAGGTGGAATTTTCTCTAGTAAGCTCTTCATGGCTGTGTAACTTTGTTCTTCATCATGTACATAAGCAGGGTCCTAAATCTGTTGCTGTTATACTGAAATTGATTTTTCAGTAAAGATAGGAACTGATGTGTTCCACCCACATAGTAGAGAACAGGAATAAATATAGAAGGAATGTGCTATCCTAGCACGCCATATTTACCTTGCATTCACGTCATTTGGTGGCCAGTGATAACAACTTCCCACTGGAAGACTGTTGCAACTGAGCAAAAATGTGTAGTCTAATTTTTCATTTGTATAATTTTCAAAATTCCTTAGGTTTTAATATAATTTTCCCCACTATAATTTCATGTGCGCATTGTGCTTGCAAAGGACTAGTTGAAATAAGATTCATAGTGGTTCTTACCTTAAGAAAACACTTTGGAGACAAAGTAGTAAAGTATTAGTTTAGTATTAGTGAAAATCACTAAGGAAAAATTAATCCCAAGTTAACCTAAAAAATTGAAGGTTTGTTGAGATTAGAATAATATAGCCTACACTGAGAAACTTAAGAAATGTGTCCATTCATTTCATCAAAAGAGAAATAGAGAAATGACTTGGTTCCTGTGTATAAGACAGAGAAGGAGAAAAATGCCAAATAAAACAATTCCTCAACCTAGTGAAACAATTAATGAAAAAAACTCTAGTGGATGAAAGCTAAATAAAATGACAAATTTGAATTATAAATATAGCATAACAGTGAAATGATTAAAAGATAGAACTATGAGTGGAAATTATGGATTTCCCATCTTTTGATTTCTTCAGATATACACTGTGTAGTTCCTTCTCTGTAAATATGCATTCGTCAAACACACTTCGTTTAGTACAGTGGTAATTACATGAAATCTATGACCTGTGAGATATATATAAGGTCCCTTTTGTCTTCAAATCTTCAATTCAGAGCATTCATTGTATATAATTTCAGAAATTAAGAGGTAGAAGAACAAACACAAACAAAGTTAATACACAGAGTGTGTCTTGTCCTTTTAGTTTGACAAGGATACAAGGGCAAAGTACATATTTGTACAGTGTTACTTGGTAATAACTCTGAAAACATGTAGCACACCAGTTTTGGTATCTTTTTACAAATAAGAGCAATAATTATTCACTTGATGTTGGTCTTACATGGGAAACTGTGACCTGGTCTGATTTAGGAGTTTATTGTGGAACCTGAAATTAGACAGGTTTTCTGTTGTTCCAGTTTAATTTTAGTTGTTTTGTGGAATTCTATCTTAAACCAAGCATCGAATTAACTCTATAAATATCCTAAAATAGAGCATGTCTAGTCAACTGTTAAGTCTTTGTTGTTAAGGGTCTATCTTTATAAATTTTACACGTCTGAATTTATGAATATAATCAATGGGCTCTGTTATTTAGCAGAAAGGGACATAGCATTATCCAGTGGCTGGAAGATGACACAAATAAATTTGAATATGAAAGTAAGTGTAATAGTGAAGATTAACAGTGTCCAAGGATGGGCAATGAAGCTGGTGAAGTTTCTGGAGCACACGTGTCACAGGGGTGTTTAGCTTGGAGAAAAGAAGGCTCAGGCAGGACCTCTTTGCTTTTTACAGCTACCTGAAAGGAGATTGTAGTCAGGTGAGGGTTGGTCTCTTCATAGGACAAGAGGAAACAGCATCAAGTTGCACCAGGAAAAGTTTAGATTGGATGTTAGAAACAATTTCCTCACTGAAAGGATGGTCAAGCATTGGAACAGGCTGCACAGGGAAGTGGTCCTTGGAACAGAACAAAAATTATGTAGATGTGGTGCTTAGAGTCATGGTTTAGTGGTGCACTTGGTAATGCTGCATTAATGTTTGGACTCAGTGCTCCTAGAGGTTTCTTCCAACCTCAATGATACTATGATTCCATGAGATATCTGCACACTGAAAGGGAATAACAGTGGATAAAGGGTTGCCCTATTTCTTCTTGTCATTTTCCGATGTTGGTTTTCGGCAATAGGAAGTTCCAGGATTAATATAGGGACAACAGAGTGAAAATTTACTCCTCTGAGATATAAGGTCATATAGGATCATCCTATGATTCCTTCTTGCCTTAAAGTCTTGAATATATCCTGCATATCAAATGAATATTATGTTTAATTTCCTCCTTTAGTCCCCTTTTTCTACTTAGTCTGCTTAGTCTTTACTGCCACATTCTATTCAGATTACTTTAATCAAGCAGACAGCCTAGGTAAAAGAGGAAATCTGACCTCCCAGGCTTTAAAGCAGCTGGTTGGTAACGTGTGAGAAGTGACAATAGAGGAGAAAGCAAAGACACTAAAAAATTTGATTTCATGAACTTCAGATTTATAGATAGCAAGAAGTCAGAAGTAATTATGTATTACTCTGCATCTTTTACTAAATCCTGTAAGTGACAGTCAGCCCAGAAAATATGCTGCCAGTTTTAGTAAATGATATTAAAACAGAAACTGAAATAAGATACTGAGAATAATCAACGAGATCGTGCTGTCATACAAGTTATAATAATGGTACCTTTCATTCTTCTCTGGGGTGCTGTCTTTTCCTTCTCTTCTGCCTATGTGCCCCAGAACAGAGATCTAGCATCTCTATAATAGTAATGCTCTTTAACCCAGAACATATGATTAACTGATTCACCTGCTAGTGTTGTCAGGTGGACCTCTCATAAATATTTCTTTCTCTTTAGGGACATTGTCTTCTGGAGTTAATTAATATAGTTAATTAATAGATTAATAAAGGCGGGGGGGGGGGGGTAGGGGGGGAAAGATGTGATCATGACCATCAGATAATTCTTAGTTTTGGAGTCATGCCTTCCTACTTACAACATGAAAGAGACCCAGTGTGAAAAAAATATGCATTCATATCCAAAAGTGGAAAAAACTAATTTTCTTTGAAGGTCCGAACTCCAGATCTGCCCACCCTTAAAAACTATGGAACATATGGAAAAACAAGTGGCTTTATGTCCAAGCTGCATTAGATGGGTAACTTTTTATTTCTGTTTGTGAGGTTGCTTTCTCAATATCCTTTGAAAGATGTAAATCAGATTATATAGGAAATTCAGGAAAAGAATTACAGGAAAATGTATAATAACATTCCCTATGTTGCTGCAGATTTTAGTAGTGGATATTTAATCACTAGCTGCAAGTTTATTTAACTGTCAACTAAGTCAACTTATTAGAAGTCAAAGAATAAGATACATGCATGGGGAGGGATGTCCATGTCCTTTGAAAGCAGTGGATCCCATGTGAAAGGGGCTACACAGACACCAGTCTTGACACTGTTATCTTGTCTCCCACTGTCTGTTAAAAAAATAAAATTAAAAAAAAGTCACAAAATTGGCATGCTCTAAGAGCATCTGAAAGAGTGCTTGTACCTTATGTCAACTTCCCTCCCTGCCACTGAACACTCCCTCAAAGTCAGCATCTGATGTGTGAACCTTTTTCAGCCTTGACATGCTAGATATATCAGAGACAGTTTGATGTATTTGCAATAAAAAGGGAACTGCAGCAAGCTTGGAACCAGTGAAATTTACTGTTGTGAAAATGATGGCATTTTGATGCCGTGCAAGCCTCTAGCCCCTGCACCCGTCGTCCAGAGTAGCAGAAAAACAGGTGCTGTATAAAGTTTATTGAGGCTCTAGAAAGCATCTGTAACTTCTGAGTGCCGTAGTCAGTCAGTCTACTTTCTGTGAGAACCCTCAGTGACTCAACAGTAAACTACAGTATACCCAAAATACAGGCTGTCCAGGAGTTTCAGGTAGTCTTGGCCACATATTTCTTCTGATAATAAAAAAGAAAATCAAGATCTTTTAGAGGAATTGCACAGATTTTATTACAGATTTCCCCATATATATATACAGTAATTTTAAAAGTACAAATATTTTAGGAACTTCTCTCTTTAAAAGCATGCATTGGTAACAAATTCTATCTGAGAACAATAAGTCACTGGACTAGATGTTCTCTTAGTTTAATCTACAAAGCTCCTTATTTCAAAATCCTGTATTGTACTATGTTTTCAAACCAGGTATCCACTGTAGAAAGGAGGTTTGCTCCTACAGTCCAGAGTTTGTTAAATCACAGAATCACAAAATCACAGAATACTGAGTTGGAAGGGACCCACAGGACCATCCAGCCCTACAACCCCCAGCTAGACCATGTCACTAAGCTCCTCATCCAGTCTTCTCTTAAACACCTCCAGGGATGGCGACTCCACCACCTCCCTGGGCAGCCCATTCCAATGAGTGATCACTCTCTCTGTGAAAAACCTCTTCCTTACATTCAGTCTAAACCTTCCCTGGCGTAGCTTGAGGCCATGTCCTCTTGTTCTGGTGTCCTCACCCTGAGAGAAGAGGTCCACACCCACCTGATGGCAACCTGAATACTCTAATACTTCCATGTGAAGATTGCTGTTAATCAAAGATTAAGATTTTTGAGAAAGAAAAAAAGCAACAGGTTCAGTGCCTCTGATTAAGGCCAGATGCTGAGTTTTAATCCAGTTGAGTAGCACCTTAGGCCATTGGACTAGCTGGAATATAGGATGGCCATTCAGTTCAGGTTCTTAGGGATGACTTCTGCAGTCTAGAGAAAGAATAGGAAAAAATGAATAAATAATTTACTAGGTTATAAAGGTTGGACTGGTGGCTAAAATTTCTGTTTAGTGCTTATTGCATTTTATGCCTTTGGAAAAAAAGGGGGGAAATGGCCAGGAAAAAGTTCCACCTTTGCTTTCAAGGGATTTTACCAATAATTTATCTATGATCGGTGGATTTTTTTCAAATACCTATCCAAAAGACCTGACCTGAATTCTGAATATGTTTTCTACTTAGACTATGTCTTGTGCATTTGACATGTGAGTGATTCTTTTTTAGTGTTAAATTCACCTGCAAAATCAGGTTGGGAGATCTAGAGGATGACAGTTTCCTGAGAATGTAGTTATTTCAACATACTCCTTTTTTCTTTCTTAGATGTAGTTTTGAAGTATTGGAATACAACAGGTCAGGACACCGTTGACCTTCAGGATCTGAATGCTTTGAGGTCTAGTTTCTCTCTAGTAAGTAGCAATTGGCTCATATACAGTCCACTTTTCAGTGTGAACAGTTAGGATCAATATGGACTTCATGTTGAACCCATATTGGAAGATTTATGCCAAAAAGGAAAAGTCTTGGCCAGAAGAGGGTGCAAAATTACCTAGTAAGGAGAGACATGTTTTTGCGTATTTTAAAGACAACTTTATGGCACATATACACATTGAAGGAATGTAAATGTTTCACTATGCTTACCAGATAACTGTCCCCTAGTTGAGAGGAACTTTATGTGAATCTATACTTTCTTGATCACAAAAAGTATCAAGACTGAATGTGTTGACACCAAAAGCAATTTCAATACCTGCTCAGTATTGAAAACCTTATCAAGAAGGCAGGCTAAAAAAATAGTCTCTTTTGTACTACCTAGAATATTTCTTAATCATATATGAATGACATGGAATGACATGGGTGTCTTCCGGTAGATTTTAATCTCTAAAATAAATATTCATATAAGTAGATCTCTCAGAATCCTACGATCTTTTGTAACAATGCTGTCTTGTCTCCAAAGTGGCTGTATAATTTTCTTCACACAGACAGTACACCTGAGTGTACTCTGTGGCCCCATAGCAGAATTTAAAAATAAAACAAAAAGCTATTTTAGAATAAAAATGAGATAATACTCAGTATAAGTCAGAATGGCAATTTGATCCTCAGAAGATTGAGCCCTGAGAAAACCTACAGGAGTTTCCATCATGTCAGAATGACTACGTATTTGGAAAAGCATCAAATAATGATTAATTTTATTTCTAATTAATTAATTTTTCAGACTGCCAAAAAAGTGGTTTTAAGTTTTTACTGCATCATTCACAGCAAATTGAAATTATGCACGGAACAAAGGTGCTAACCATGTTTCGACCTGAGACCCTTCAGAGAGTCCTGGAGTATTCTAGAAACTTTTTTTATTTTCCTGGCAAACTTAAAATTATAGACTACCAAGAGCAAGGACTATAAAAACTGTCTAGAAAAGCTTACTTCTGAAGTTCTAGGTTATACCTATTTCTTTTGATAAGTTTAAATGTATGAAAGAGTGAGAAATAAGAGGACTTGCAGAAATTAATAGTTTTTGATGCTAAAAGCATGTAATACAAAAATGTGGTCCTAATTTCTGCTGAAGTTGAACAGTCTCCAAAGAGATCAAATCCTGCCGCATCTGTTCCGAAACACAACCCCACATGATGAACAGACAAATGGTATTTAATCAGTGACTTACTTTACGTAGGTACCTATGAATCCAGTATGCTGTTGTTTTTCCCAAGTGTACTTCTCTTGTATGGAGAAGAGGATTTGTGATCACACATCCTGGTATGTGATTTCCTATCAAGCTGATCCCACAGAGCAGATGCCTATCACTATCCCCAGCCGGTGGATTTAGGTCCATGTCTTTAAAGTCGTCTGAGTAACTAAAGTAACAGGAAGGGATCAAGAAGGGTTTACTGCAGTGCCTCTTTTGAAGCCATATATCATGTAAAATTTCCACTCTCTCAACAGGAGTTACATTATTATTATACCCTACCTCATCTATTTTAAGTGTGACCCCCAGTTCCTTGAAAAGCCACTATCTGTGTGTTGGTGTCTTTTCATCTCTGAGCCTTACTACAGGACCTGGACTTTGAAACTAGAGATTGTGAGGGACTGGTAACAGTGAAGCACTGCTAAGCCTTTTCTCAGCTCAGAGTACTGGAAGCTTTTCTGTCTGACTTTGATCCTGAGAAACCATGTTACCTATACTCTCTTTTTCCTTTCTTTTGTCAGGTATTTCATGTCCAAGGCAGACTAAGGTGCTGTTACTCCTCTCAGGCACCTCAAAGACACCACCTGGCTCTCTCTGTCTCTCCCTTGCCCATTGTAAGGCTGGAGAAGGAGTGAGCTCTGCTCTTCCCTTGGCTCCATTTCCCCATGGGTCCTTGCTTCAGCCTGTGCTTGAAAGGGCACTAGCCTTGCTGCACCATCTGAAGCTGCTACTTTTCATCTCTTTGCAATACAAGGGTAGGGCAGGCACAAGAGCACTTTTCATGCATCACTGTCCCGGAAGAATAGTGAAGAAAGTTTTGGAAGGCAAAAAATGCTTGTCATTGATGTGTCCAACTTTGGAAAATATCCTGTGGTACCATGCACACCTTTTCTTTTTCTTATTCTTGTGTGTGTGGTTGGTACTGATCTTCATTCTCTGCATTCTCTCTTCAGGAAACAAGGACTACTTGGCCTGTATTCCTGCTTCTACTCTCTGTGGCTTTGTGGCTTTTCTCTGACAGAGAAGTCTCACTCTTATTTGCACCCTGAGAGAAGTAGGGAACAGACTAGACTAGACTGGTTCTTCTATATTCTGCATTACAAGGTATGATCAAGGTCTGAGGGCTCCATCCAGAAGAGCAG
The DNA here is from genome assembly GCA_013390025.1 of Pitta sordida. Classification (NCBI taxonomy): domain Eukaryota; kingdom Metazoa; phylum Chordata; class Aves; order Passeriformes; family Pittidae; genus Pitta; species Pitta sordida. Next base: position 9,473 of record WEKX01003812.1, on the reverse strand, counting down.
CTCTCTGAAGTGCAGGCCCCAGACCTATCCAGGAGTGAGAATCAGAGAAAGGCACACCTATGACATTGCTCAGGCAGAGACTGAAAGCCTTAGGGAAATTAACAGTTCACTGGGAAATTAAGTATTATTCACAACAGAAAGTTTTGCAACCATTTAGTTCTGGTGCATCTCCTGCTCCAGACTGAGAGCTTGATCTTTGAGCCTAGATCTTTGGTCTCCTAATGTCAGAGGTGTGGGGGTTTTGCCATCCTGTGGAAATACAGCTTAATTGGATAAACCCATAAGACCTTAAAAAAACACAGTTTCCATGTGCTTTTCTGAAATAAACTGGTCCCTTGGTTCTTTGTGGCTTTTTTCCCTGTGAAGACATTATCATCTTCCCTCGGTCATTTGCAGGGTTTTTCCATGTCACATGAACATCAGACAGCCCTGCATGTGCAGTGAGCGCCTCTGTTGTCCCAGGTGGTAGGACCTGCACGCCCCATGGAGTGATGCAACAGCGCCAGCAGGTGCCACTCGCTCGTCAGTCAGCACTGACTCCCTCCCTTATGAGACTGTTGGCAAGATTATTAACATTCTTGGGAAGTTTTATACACACTGTGTTAAGCTGGCACCTGGGCCATGGGGAAGCAGGGGATTGGGGGCTGCTCATCCCGTGGCCACAGGCTTGGCTGCAGTCCACCAGGGAAGACCCCAGTCCTACATAACGCGGAGCCTCCTGGACTTCCTTGCAAGCAGCAGTGGCATGGGGCTGTCCAGGCTTGCTTGTGATTGTGGGGCCACCTGGGCTTGCCAGTCCTGTCGCCACGCCTTGCTAGGATAGAATGGGACAGCACAAGGGTGATACTTGCTGCCTACCCCTGCTCAGCACACCCCAGCATGGCAGCAAAGGTGTCCCTCGCTTGCCAGGGCTGAGGGGGTTGGGTGGTGGGTGGGGCTCATTTACATATGTATTTTCCACTTCTTCGCAGAATTCAACTATTGTGGGACTTTTCGGGAACTTAACCTGTTGCCAATCAGCACCCCCAGAACCCTTTCTGGGGGATCTTGTCTCTGAATTTATACTTTTGCCCAGAAATTTAGGAAGAGGTTATCCCAGAGTGACTAGCTGAGATATCTGAAACTTCAAGTTGATTTGCATATCACTTTTCCTCTTCACAGGTTCACAGGTTATTTCGAGTTGGAAGGGACCCTTAGGATCATCTAGTCCAACTCCCCACCAACTAGACCATGTCACTGAGTTCCTTGTCCAGTCTTCTCTTAAATGCCTCCAGGGATGGCGACTCCACCACCTCCCTGGGCAGTCCATTCCAATGAGCGATCACTCTCCCTGGGAAAAACCTCTTCCTAACATTCAGTCTAAACCTCTCCTGGCATAGTTTAAGGCCATGTCCTCTCGTTCTGGTGTCGTCAGCCTGAGACAGCAACCTCCCCTCAGGTAGTTGTGAACAGCAATGAGGTCACCTCTGAGCCTCCTCTTCTCCAGGTTGAACAACCCCAGTTCCCGTAGCCTCTTGGGTAGATATTTAATGTTAATGAACTCTAACAAAAATCCAACTCCTCTTGGCCCTTTAGATGCACTGAGGTTTAAATTCCAATTTATAATATGCATAATTATTACAAGATAATATCATATTAATAATTTAGATTATAAAAAATAGAACAATCACCTTAAGAAGAACATATTATGATGGATGATAAATAATTATTACTTGCCTCTCTTTGTATATTGCATGATCTTCAGGTCTCTCAGAGGATGGACTTATTCAACATTAAAACAATTTTATATCTCAGAATGAAAAATATTTTTCTAGATTGTTAATAGAAATTATTTACTCCAGTAATCACTCTTTTAAGACTTAAAGCATAACTTTGTTAGATTATAGATGACCCTTACAACACACATTCTACTAAATCCATTTAACATAGTGCTTTTCAAGTAGCAGTGGCCTCAGAAGAATTAAGTTAATGAAGGAAGACACATACTTGAAAAAGGCTTTTTTGTTGTAAAAGTGAGGTACTTACAGGAGCAATGGTTACACTCCATGTTGTGGCAGTGCCTTCAAGAAGCTGCTTGCTTTTGATGTATGCAAGACTTAATAGAGGTGCATAACAGCAAATAGTGATGTTTGAAGCAAAGGGAAAAGTTGTGTATCTAAATGTAGACATACACCTAATGAACTATTGGAAAGTCGAGTATAAAACCTCAGCTCAAAATAAGAGGCTATCCACGTATTCATCCTGAGTTAACAGTTCCGGAACCTGACTGAAGGCAGTGTTTATTCATGTTTCCCAAATTACAGGAGTTCCCAATCAGATGGAGATCATTAACCATTAAAGAATTAACCAGGGAATTCACAAAGCAAAATGACCAGTAGCTTGAATCACAAGACTTCCCTTTGATATTTGTTCATAGACAATGTTCATTTAGCAACCCCTGCAAAATGTCATGCTTAATAAATGGTGAAGGTTGTTTCCTTTTCAGCTTTTGTTATTGAGATACTAAATGCTTATCATTTCAGGGTCCTCCCCGGTACTTTTCTAAACAATTTCCCTTCATTACTTCTTCACTTATGTAATGCACTATACCAAAATTCTTAGAACACATCATAAATCCTACTCATTATGGGGCTTATTTATTCATAAAACAGTTTTGTATACAAGGCTGTATATGTGTCAGTAGCTCAAAGGTCAGCTCCCACAGTGTTGAAACTATTGTATACATTTCCTCTGAGTTTAAAACTGGACTGCACCTAATGGAATTTTATCTTTGTTTATGGTAGAAGTAGTGGGTGGGGCTCTAGTGTTGCCTATCTAGTGTTGCCTATCATAAGTACTTTGTTCACCTGGTTAAGTAAAAAGTTCCCACTTGTATGTGACAGAAGATTTTATAAAAATTTCTTTTGTTTCCCTGTTTCTTATGGTAAGAAAAAAAGTTAATTTAACTGTATATGAAAAACAGCTAAAGATGGCAAACAGCATGAGTAATGGCTAACACGTTGCAATTTAAATACCAAGGAGATAAGCACCAGCAGGAAAAAACCCTAAGTATCTCAAATATTGTTATGCCTCTAGGGATAGGCAAATTCTTCTCTTCCATATAAAGTTTTATATAAAATTCTGCTATTAAGACATAATTGTTATATTTCCCTTTGAAAGAGATGGATTTTATAAATGTAGATTGTTGGGGTTTACAGATTTTAGGTTGTTGTGTTTTTTTCCCTTAGCACAACTCTCTGTGCACAAAAGAGGCCTACGAGCACAGAAATCATTTTACTAGCTGATTTTGACAAATAAGCCACACAGCATAATCATTTAAAATTTTTAGAGTACTCTTGAACCCATTTGACATCCAAAGATGCATTTCATACAGTTCAGAGAAAATTACATCTGGCTTGTGCACATGTGAGAATCCTGTTACGGAAAATATATGTAGTCCTACTAAGACTAATATTAAGTTTATAGCATGTCTCTTACCCATGATTTATTGTTGATTTTACTCCATGTATAATTGTTCTGTAGGAAAATACAATCACAGAATCACAGAATCACAGAATACTATGAGTTGGAAGGGACCCACAAGGACCATCTAGTCCAACTCACCATCTAACGCCCGTACAGAGACCGAACACACATCCCAGAGTGGTAAACATAAACCTAGATCCTTCAGAGGCGCACAGGTCACTCTGAGCCAGGAAAGACCCACAGGACCATCCAGCCCGACACCCCCCAGCTAGACCATGTCACTAAGCTCCTCATTCAGTCTTCTCTGGATGAGGAGAGGGAGGGCGACTCCACCACCTCCCTGGGCAGCCCATTCCAATACGCAATCACTCTCTCTGTGAAAAACCGCTTCCTAACACTCAGTCTAAACCTCCCCTGGCGTAGCTTGAGGCCGTGCCCTCTCGTTCTGGTGTCGTCAGCCTGAAAGAAGAGGTCCACACCCACCTGGCGGCAACCTCCCCGCAGGTAGTTGTAAACAGCAATGAGGTCACCTCTGAGCCTCCTCTTCTCCAGGCTGAACAACCCCAGCTCCCACAGTCACTCCCCATAGGGCTTGTCCTCCAGTCCCTTCACCATCCTTGTTGCCCTTCTCTGGACGCTCTCGAGCAGCTCAACATCCTTCTTAAACTGGGGAGACCAGAACTGCACACAGTACTCAAGATGGGCTCTGACCAGCACCGAGTACAGGGGAAGGACAACCTCCTTAGTCTGATCAAGGATACAATAAATAAAAATGATACCATTCAAGTTTTCCAAGTGCTTTTTCACAGTATGGATTTAAAATTTTCATATCACAACCCTACATCGTAGAATATTTCAAAGAATTTGCCATGCATTTTGGCTTGCAAATAATTTGATATTCAGTTTTTGTAAAAGGGCTAGATAAATCTAGCTACCTTAGGTTCTTCACTGGGATTTTAGTTAATTCAAAGAGGGATCTATCTACTTCAATTGCAAATCAGAGAAACTATTTTAATTGTTCCTATCTTGAATTGCACATAGATTTAAAAACGCTTGGTTTCTGCACTAGTTGCTAACCCATTGACTTCATAGGAAGAAACTCATCAGCTGTCATCAGCTTCATTAAGTGTTGAGTTAAGCCAATAGTAAGGCCATGAATGCGAAATCACAGGACATGGTTTCAAAATTCATAGCAGGGATCCACTCCGATTAGACAATTTTTCATTAGTACACTGATGTCTATGTTCTTCTCATGTGAAAAATTAATGAATCTGACTGCTGAGGATTAAGAGATTTTTATCAACAACTTTTTTTTCATTGTTTTCCCTCTCATGCTCCATTTTCTTATTGATGACTCTTTGTTCAGTTGACTAGACTAAGCAGACAGCCAATGTAAAATAAAACAGGTGCTTGATAACAAAAACCTGCAACAAAGAGAAACCGTTCTTATGTTTAGGACTATAATGGTCTTATTGTCCCAAAAGGCCTAGCTGGTTTCTTTCTGCATTGAGGTTTTTCTGTGTGAGAATGATCTTCATAGACAAACACACATCCCAGCAGTTTTCTTGTGTTTCATACTGAGTTCTGCAATGATAGTGATCCAGTTCCCAAAAACATCTTGTATTCCATCTTCATGAGGGCAGGGTTGGTGGTACTACAGTGTTCCCATTCCTTGCTGTTCTAATGTTAGGTGGTTTTGGTGTGTGGACACCACTGTTGAAATACACCACCGAAGTCCTTTCACAGAAGAGTAAAGGTATCTGTAAATGGGGAATTAAGACTAGATCCTGACCATTTTCTGTCACTATTTTTCAAGGTGCATTTGTTTTAAAATAATAAATATTAAAACACAAATATATACAATACACCTCTATTTCGTATTCTAAACTGGTTTTCTTAGCATTCTTCTGTGCATATTTAGCAGAGAAATCTATTAGTGTCCTGTAACATTTCCTTAGAAAATTAAAATCATGACTATATCAAAATTATATTTTACTATATATTATGTTACTAACCTAAATGTTTCTTTTTCTATGCAAAACAGAAGCATGCACATCTTTAAAAGAACCTTGCTCATTCTTGTATTTCTGCACATGCTTTACATACTAAACATGAAAAAAGCATTAAAAAGTAATGTGAATGAAAAGTATTACAAAACAATAAAAATACAGTGCTGCTTTTAAACCTCCCACACTGCAACTGTGTATGATTCCAACAAGCCACAGGTGTACACCATATGCGTAGGTGAAAATGTGATTATGAGAGGTCTGATGACAATTCTGGGTCCACAAAGCATTCATCTCAATATAAACATCTGTTATGTATTCAAGGCAAAACGGTGCAGAATATAGAGCTATAATTGAGGTTTTAAATGCAGGCGTATCATGAAACTCCAGGTTATTGCCCCAATAGGAGCTCAAATTTGATCACATTATAAAAAGATAGTATTTTTTATTAGTGTACATGATGCTAGGCTTCATGCCTTATTATAATGAGATGGAATTGCTTCAGCTCAACAGAGTGTAGGGACTACTGACTTGGAGTGATGTACTTATTTCTCAATTATGACATTGATGCACTCTTCTGGCAGAGGAGCTCTAATGAGCTGGGCTGTTGTTAGCTGTCAATATACATTGTGAAAATGCTGTGGTTTGATTGGCTGCTCCCTGTCATAAACCAGCAGTAAATATGATGTGCCCACCTTCTGTATTCCTCTGCTGATATCAAAGAGGCCAAATCTTCTGCATTACGTATATATAAAAGACCCTGTTATCAGATGCTTATAATTTGGCCAAACTTGAGCCATGCAAGATTAAATTTCCTGTGCCTTGTGTATGCCTTTAGGCGAATGTCCTTTTTAATTTCTTCTAAAACCATTTCTGGGAAAGAAATAAGGGGAATCTATATTAACCACACCAGGTCTCTTCACAGTTCGCTCTTCATGTCTTGATGCATTTCCAAAAGTGCAGATTCAAAGGCAAAAAAAAGTCAGGCTAAACTACTGGGCACTGAAAATCTCAGCTTTGTACAGTTCAGCAGCCTAGGAGAAGACAGGGTATGTCATGTTGCACTTTTTTTTGGCATTTTTGTTCTTCTAACTGCAGATCAGACATATGCAAACAGGACTAAAGACTCACTCCTATGTCAGATCAAATAGTTTTTCACAGTGTCATTCTTCTTGAGATATCAACAGTTCACATACAGTTTTATGGTTTTTTTAAAACAAATATTATAAGTACAATCTTCTTAGCACCAAGGTGTCTCAGGCTAAAGGCTTACTATGCCCTGTGGGATGCAATAGCTAGTAGCATTAGCAATCATATAACAACAAAACTCCAATATGTGNTACAGTGGTAAGTGTCCCCACCTGGTGTGTGGGAGACCCGGGTTTGATTCCCGCCAGGGAGACAGTGTTAAGAGTTGGACTTGATGATCCTTGTGGATCCCTTCCAACTCAGAATATTCTATTCTATTCTACTGGGCCTGGCAGTGAATACAAGCTGACGTTCTCTTTGGTAGAAGAATATCACACATGAGAACAAGACTACACCTCATATCCTTACCAGTACCAATACATTCAGGGAGGCTGCACTGAACTGAGCTGCTTAAGGGTCTAGCTTTGTGGATCCTTACTTTAACAATCCAAACATTCTGGGAGAAAAAAAATAGGTGCAAAATTTTCCTGACCTTTTACTTTAAGGAAAAATAGTAGACTTTGCCAGGAGAAAAATAGCCAGTTTTAACCTCTCCAGCCTTCATTCAGAGAAACATATTTGCCCTCCCTAGGCACCATGCACACATCAGTGTATCTTTGTGAATGGAGTAGAAATTAAATCAGAATTTGACTCTGTGTAATGAAATCTATTTTTCCTCAAAAAAAAAAAGTCATTTTGTATAAAAATGCAAACTCTAGTAAATTTTCCTTTCATTTTATTCCTTTCCTGTGCTTTTTCCTTTCCTCTCCTTTTTCACTCCCCTCTTTCTCTCTTAAGCAGAATGAAAAGAGTTCTTTAACCAAACAAATGTAAATACGTAAGTGGTAGGGATTTTTTTAAAAGTATGTTTTTCAGTTCATCTAACAAAGACATATCTGTCTGCTCGAATGATTCCTTACTGAATATGAATGAGAAGCCCTTTAATGAGGTACGGCAATTAAGCTCTGGCAAACCCCCCTAGCCCCCTGTCAGCAGCTTCCCAGGCAAACAGCCATTGAATCCGATGATTGACAAACCAGACGCTGGACATGTACTGTAGCTGATGGGGAACAATGGGCTGGGGGGCCATGGTATCTGACATAACCGGCTGCTTCAGCCCCATCAAGGGGCTGAGCTCCTGGGATGTCCGTCTTGCTGTCCTCATGGGCCTGAGATGCACGTTTACCTGCCAGACTCTCCTGGTTCCTCTCAAGGTACCCGTCCTCAGCAAGCACATGTTGAATGTGTGCCTTGCCTGCTCCATACGTGGCTGTGCAGGAGCAGGTTCTCTCCTCCAGAACTCGTGTGTTGCAGTGCTCCATTCATAAATCTTTTTCGTTTTTAAGAGTCTTTAACTATAGAATAATATTTGTTATCCACTGTGTTTGCCAAAATGCTATGTAATAAGTTGCTTGTTTTATTAACCCTGACAGAAAAGAAAACAGGGTTCTTTATCTCCAGCTGTTGGAGGCAGATATGAGATTTCTCTGAACAGTTTTCCTTAAAACTTTGCAAAATGAGTGTGTTTAACAGGTGTGGGGTGATTGGCCTAGAGTTGAAATGCACACCCTTCCCTGCTGTCCCATGCCCTGTATAAACAGGACCCATGTTAGCAACCTGCTTATGTCTCAGAAACCATACAAGGTTTCCGAGGAAATTTTTTTTCTGAAGTATTTTTCATAAGGAAGAAAAATACTCCAAGAAACAACCACAACAAAACAATCTAGAAGTCTTCATTTCCACCACATTTCTACAGCTCTTGCTGTATGACCATTCAGCCGCCCAGATGAGAGGGTTACATCTTTGTTTTAGTTGATTAGTCATATGGATTGGCATTGTGAGGAACTACCTTATTTCTAGGCCAAGAGGTTAATTTCCTTCCTGTATGTCATCAGTTCTATAATATATGTACATATATTACCCTGTCCTCCTAGTCATTTGGAAACACAGGTAATGAAGGCCTAACTATAGGCTTTGCAGAACCAACTGGAAGATTACCTAAAATGTATGATGCCAACTTGTATTTTGAAAGCATATACAGGGAGGAGAATTGTATGTTTCAGGGAAGAGATTAAAGAAAATTAACAAGTTAAAAATTTCCTATCTCCTAAATAACACCAAAAATATGTTCAAATATGTATATAAGCAAATATCTGAATAAACTGTGAGTGTCATTTGTCAAAACTAGCAATCTCCTGTTATTACAATTGAAAGCTCAACGCTCATTCTTGGCCTTTTTTTTTCCTACAAAAAGCAGAGATAAATGCCAGTAGTACAATTAAAACACTGGCTAAATATTACTTTGTTGGGCTTAACGATAGATTACAATGTGTGCATAATGACCCAGTTCTAGTAATATCATCTGATTTAGTAAGGAAATCAGAGTTTACCATATGTTCACCAATAAGGTCTTAGAAATTCTTCTTGTCCTTCTTGATGTCTCAGCCAACTGCTAGTGAGGATGCTGGTTTGTCCTGAAATCATCTTGGTTTTGAGCACCAAGCACATTAAAGTCATAAGCATGTGGCTCATTTATCATGCCGCCTCTAGGAATGAGCAGGACATAATTTAAGAACCTGCCACCTGACTGCCCTGAATACCTTTATGCACGGAAGTGTTCCAGTTGCAGGCCTGTCTGAAAACTGATTTCCTGTTAACATCCGCAGAAAGCTATGCACTGTGGCTTTGGAGATATTTTAAAAGATTAAAATTGTTCTTGACATTTCCCATGAACATATTAGCACCCAATTGACAAGATTATTTAGCTCATGTGACAAACCAGAGAGCAACATTGTAACGGGTTTTACCCTGGCT
>WEKX01003810.1:124446-141338 GCA_013390025.1 Pitta sordida | reverse complement strand
TATGGAACAGGGAATCCAGCCCATGTGAGCTGGCTGGGACACACAGCAGGGAGCCTGAGCACTGGGCACACGGAGATTCCTGTGGTGTGAGAGCTCCAGATGTTCTTTACGAGACAGATGTTTGACAGCTGTACTCTTGCGAAAATGGCCCTGGTGTGAGAGTGCAGAGTCAGGGCTCAGCAGAGCTGGTGTTGGAGCACAGGGGGGTTATAGAAATTCATAATATCACAGACTGGGTTGAGTTCAGACCAAAAACTCGTCTCATTTCAACCCCTGCCACGGACAATGACACCTTCCATGAGACCAGGGTGCTCCAAACCTTACCCAACCTGGCCCTGGGCACTTCCAGGGATCGGGCAGCCACAGCTTCTCTGGGCAACCTGTGCCAGGGCCTCCCCACCTTCACAAGGAGGAATTTCTTCCCAATATCCCATTGAACCCTGCCCTGCCCGTGGGAAGCTGTTCCCCCTTGTCCTGTCGCTCCAGGCCCTTGTCCAAAATCCCTCAAAATCGGTGAAATCTCTTGGGCTGAAAAACCAACAGCCCATGGGGGCAGGTTTGTGGCTTGGTGCCACTCCAGGCTCCCTCTTGCTTTGCTCTCATGACAAACCAGTTTCCCTTTTCCTCCCAGGATTACTACAGCAGCGGGTACTACCCGGAGGTGGAACCAGCCCAGGCACCACCCCAGGAGACGAGTCCTGACTCCTCCTTCATCGACGACGAAGCGGTTGGCACTTTGTCTGTCCCACTGTGGAATTTGTCCCACTCTGAGCTCTCCCAGAACACGGGACCCTCTTGGGGCAGCCACGTCACCCCCAGCACGTCCTGTGCTTCCCCTGGGTTGGGCTGGGGGTTGTTCCCTGGGGTCTCGTGCTGTGCTGTGGACATGGGGGTCCTTCCCCACAGTCTGCCGGGCTCCTGCTCCAGCCAGGCCTCCAGGATTGATGGGAATAGGGTAGAACCAGTTGCTGAGGCTGGAAAAGGTCTCCAAGACCATTAAGTCCAGCTCATTCCCCCAGCACTGCCAGTAAACCCTGTCCCCCATGCGGCACGTTGTCACAGCTCTTAGATCCCTCCAGGGATGGTGACTTCACCACTGCCCTGGGCAGCCTGTGCCAGGCTGGACAACCCTTTGGGTGTGTGAATTTTCCCTGTATCCAGCCTAAATCTCCCCTGGCACAACTTGAGGCCGTTTCCTCTTGTCCTGTCCCTTTTTCCCTGGGAGCAGAGCCTGACCCCACTTGGCTCCACCCTCCTGTCAGGTATTCGTAGAGAGCAAGAAGGTTCCCCCTGAGCCTCTTTTTATCCGGGAGCTCTTTTTTTGTCTTCCCAGCTCCCTCAGCCACTCATCAGAAGTGCTCCAGACCCTTCCCCACCTGTTTCCATCTCTGGACACACTCCAACCTCTCAATGTCTTGTCATGAGGGGCCCAAAAGTGACCCCAGGATTGAGGTGGGGCCTCAGCAGAGCTGAGCACAGGCAGGATCCCTGCCCTGGCCCTGGTTGGTACAGGCCACATGAATGTGTTGGCAGAAAAACTTCAAGTGGTTCCTTGGCTCTGAAAATAAGAGACTCAGGACTCTGAGGTTCTCCTGAGCAAGGCTGGAAACAGGAGTAAACACTGGTTTTTCTGTATAGGAAAATGAAATGATAACCTTCATGTTAAGTAGTTTTAGCTCCTCTGATCTCCAGCAAAGCAGAACTGCCCTAAAAATGAAAATCCTGGCTGGAAAAGTTTGCTGCTGTGCCTTGTCCCTCAGTGGAGGAGCAGGGGCTCAGCCCCTTGTCCTTTTGTCAGGGTGGGTGTAACTCCAGCTATTCTGTTCTCCCCCCCAGTTCAAACGTCTGCAGGGGAAGCGGAATCGTGGGAGGGAGGAGATCAACTTTGTGGATATCAAAGGTGACGACCAGCTGAGCGGGGCCCAGCAGTGGCTGACCAAATCCCTGACGGAGGAGAAGACCATGAAGTCATTCAGCAAGGTGGGGAAGGGACTGGGGGGCACTGGGGCCTCTGCTCAGCCCCAGCTGGAGCTGTGTTGGGTGCTGGGCAGTCACTGGGGTGGGGTCAGGGGACCGTGATCTGATGTGGGAGACCAGGACAGCTCAGAACACGGGGTGTGGGTGGTGAGGGCCAGCCAGGAACTGCTTCAGACAAAGGAATCTGCCATTTAATGGGGAACAAATGCTGCCTGGGTGTCTGCGTGCAGGCCCCTGGCTTGGTTTGCTGTCTGGGCTGAACACTTGACCTCTTCTTGCTCTCCAGAAAAAAGGAGATCAGCCCACGGGACAGCAGAGGAGAAAACACCAGATCACGTATCTGATCCACCAGGTGAGCCGCCTCCCTGTGGTGTGAGAGCCAATCCAGGGGGACTTTCAGGGCCTGATGCTCAGCAGCACAAGGTCGAGGTGCTGGAGCCGCTCTTCCAGTAGTGGGGGATGAGGGGCTACCCCTGAGACCACCCTGAGCCTTGGGTGAGACACACGGTGGGTCCAGCCCAGGGGCTGTCCCTGAGGACACCCCGAGCCCAGGGTGACATGTCCCCAGTGGGGCTGGAGGTGGCTCCTGGCCGCGAGGGGGTCCCAAGGCTTTTTCAGCTTTGCTTCACCCTTCCCCCACACATCCCAGGGCTCTGGGGTCCTGCCTGGATTCTACCCCAGGGTTGGAGTTTGGGGTCCTGCCTGGATTCCACCCCAGGGTTGGGGTTTGGGGTCCTGCCTGGATTCCACCCCAGGGTTGGGGTTTGGGGTCCTGCCTGGATTCCACCCCAGGGTTGGGGTTTGGGGTCCTGCCTGGATTCCACCCCAGGGTTGGGGTTTGGGGTCCTGCCTGGATTCCACCCCAGGGTTGGCAGGGGCTGCTGAGCCCAGCTCCCAGGAGAAGCTGCATTTCAGCATGAATGAAATGCCCAGTGCAGCCCTGTTAATCCAGGCCTCTGTCAGGATGATTCTGTGAGCTCCTGTAACGAGGCTCCTGGCTCAGGGGCTCCATCATCAGCGTGAGATGCTGCTGAGTCACTGAAACACGGAGGGGTAACAGCATCTCTCCATCCCTGCAGGCCAAGGAGAGAGAACTGGAACTGAAAAACACGTGGTCTGAAAACAAGCTCAGCAGGCGGCAGACTCAAGCCAAATACGGATTCTAACACATCTGTCCTGCTTTTTTGGCTGGTGGCCTGGGTGACCTGCTGTCACCTCCAGGAGATGAGCCAGGCCCGGCGCAAGATGGGGGGAGAGGACACGGAGCTCCCTTGCCTGGCAGGAGGAAGGTTCATTGCAAGCTGGTCCTGAAACTCCACCTGTAATCCTTCCCTCCCCTTCCCTCCTTGTAAATGATGACACGGAAGGTTCTGATCAGCCAAGGACTGCAGGGTGTGAAGCTGAGGCTCCTGTTCATGTGGGAACAGGGGCTGCTCCTCCTGCCATAGACCCTCTGGCAGAGGCTCAATAAACTCCCAGTTCCCACTTTGCTCCTCCCTTGGACTCGCTGTGCATTCAAAGTGTTGGGGTTTTTTTTGATTTTCTAAAAGACGGTGAGTTCCAAGACCAAGCCTGGCTTTGGATGTTTTATTTTGTCCTTCTCTTTGAAACGTCCCCCTCACGTCTGAGCCGCTCCAGCTCTCCTCTCATGCTGATGGTTTTGATACCCTGGTTGTTAAGTTGGTTCCATGTGCAGCTCTGAGCTTGTGCCAGAGGTGAATTGGTGGCGTGTGGGATGCCCGCCCTGGGTGAGGCTCTCCTGGTTTTGGGGTACCCTGGGCACGTGTGCATGTGTGTTGTCCTCCCTTCTTCCCTCTCTTGCCTCCTCCCCCAACCCAAGGCCTGCATTCCTGCCCCAACCAAGTGTCCCAGTGCCCTGCTGGGGGTGAGCTGGGCACTGTTTCCTCTGGGCAGACACAGGAAAGCTGCCAACTCTCCACATTTGAGGTTTGTGGTTTTTTTTTTCCAGCTTGTTTGTATCAGTTCTGTTCCAACGAAGTGTTGACTTCACCCTCCTGGCTGGGAAGAGGAGACAGTGCCCAGCCCTGACTTCTTCAAACTAAACTTTTATTTTTTTTATTTAAGGGATTCTGTCAAGGTGATGTGACTGCAAATCCTGTGCTGGCCCCATCCATGGATCCAGATCCCTGTGGCATCACTTGGTTGTTCCCCAGCCTGTGTGATGCTGAAGGGAGCAGAGAGCTAATCTGGTTATTTAATTTACATTCCCACTTCTCCAGGTTCTATTTCTTGTAACCCTTCCCTGAACTGGCCAATATTTGTTATTTCAGGAAGAAAAACTCCCAAGAGGTGGGGGTTTTTTTTTCCTCCCATGTGCCCTGTTAAAAACAAGGAAACCCCCATGACCGAAGTCTTTTCGTAGAACATTTTAAACTAATCTCATTTCTAGTTTAGTTCCCTGGATGTTTAGTACTTTGCAGAGCCCGTTTTGAGTATTTGAATGATCAGAATAAAGTTCCTGTTGAGTAATTTATTCATATCTTGTATGTACAGCGAAATCCTTCCAGAAAGAAGTTTGATAAAGGAATAAACTTTTGAATTTATCCCACAAGCCCTTTTTCCATCACGAGGGGCTCAGATTCTCGTCCAGGTCCAGGGGATTTGCTTTGTGTCCCCAAACTCCCCTTTCTCAGGGACTGGGGGGTGCTGGAGCTTCCCTTTTTCATTTCCTGATGTGGTAACGGCTCAGGTTTGGCACTAAGGGAAGTTCCAAGGACTTGTGCTCCTCTCTCAACCTTTTTAAGGGCAACAAAAAGGGTTTGTGAACTTGTCAAAATGATTTTTCCTAGAGATAAAAGAGCTGCACCTCTGCCCTGGTGTAGCTTTGGCCATCCTGGTTTAGTGCCCTCCTTCGAGCTGGGCCCACCGTGGATCAGCCTCACTCCAGCCGGGGTTTTTGGCATGCCAGGCATCCCAGTGGTGCCATCCCTTGGTCCCCCAGCTTTGGTGCCATCCCAGGTTTTGTGGCCGGCAGGACTTGGGAAGTCTCAGCTCCAGGCTGAGGAGGTTTGGTGTCAGTTTAATACTGGTTGCACCAACTGTGCCAAACATGTCCTTTTTTTTTTTCCCCCTCTAACAGCCTTTTTCACCCTCCTTTTATTAACAGAAATCTCTTGGAATGCGTTCACAGGTAACTCCGCTGTCCTGCAGGGCTGGGGAAGAGCGTGAGGCTCTCCGTGGAGCAGGCTGGGCTCTCTCCTCCCAGAGCCAAGGGGTGGGAGGGAGGCTGAGGTTCCTTCCTTGTGCCTGGGGGATGGATCTTGGGCCGGGCTCAGCCGTGCAGGTCCCCAGGGAGCTGCTCGTAGACGTTCTCAGCCGTGCCTGGACCTGGCTGGGCCCTGGGGGAGCTCCGGCCGTACACGGGGTCATCCAACTCCAGCGCGGCCTGGGGAAGGGAGAGGTGGGATGTGAGGGCCAGGACGTGGCTCAGGGTTGGTCCTTCACCCTCCCAGCTTGTTTTTGGAAGCACAAGGGGGAATGGCTTCCCACTGATGGAGGGAAAGGTTTGGTTTGATAGTGGGAGGAAATCCTTCCCTGTGAGGGTGGGCAGCCCCTGGCACAGGTTCTCAGAAAGGACACTTCCCCATCCCTGGAAGTGTCCAAGGCCAGGTTGGACGGGCCTTGGAGCAACCAGGGGTAGTGGAAGGTGTCCCTGCCCCTGACAGGGGAATGGAACAAGATGGGCTTTAAGGTCCTTTCCAATCCAGACCATTGCAGGTTTCTGATTCTCCCTGTGCTCCTGCTGTGGAGCAAACCCCGACCCCTCAGCCTCCAGGAGGCCTGGAGACCACCTCAGTCCTGCACGACTACGAAGTTACACTGGGACTGAATTCTGGAGCAATGAGGACCCACCTCTGCGCCCGACCCGGCTGCTCCTCTCTCCTCATCTGCACCGGGAGCTGCCGGGAGCTGCCGCCTCTTCCAGTCCTGGCTGGACTTGCTGCGGAAGAGCCGCCGCTGGGGCCGGGGTTTGGGGGGCAGCGTCAGGAAGGTGCCTTGGGGCGCCCTGGGGAGCGGAGCAGGCGGGTCCCGCCGGGCCAGCGCCACCTCCGAGTAGATGTTCTCCTGGGGGGTGGCACGGGGACCCCAGCCCTGGGCCATGGCGTAGAAGGGGATGGGCTCCTCGGGCTGGCAGTAGGTGCTGGGGCTGGGGCCGGTGTCCTCGTGGGGCTCGGCGTAGATGTGGAAGCACATGAGCTGCTGGTACTTGGCCTCGGGTGGGGTGGGGGGCGTGGGGGGAGCGGCTTCCTTGTGCACCTGGGCGTAGGAATCCTCGGGAGCCGCTGCGTTCCTGGTGGGGCTGTGCGGCCTCTGAGCCACGGCCTGGCATCTGGTCTTGGCTGGGAGTGATGGGGGGGCACTGGGAGCCTGAGGAAGAGATGGGGCACGTCAGAGGTGAGGGCTGGAAGTGAGACCGGGGTGGCTGGAGCTGGGACCCTCCAGCTGGTGAGAGCTGTGACCGGGCAGTGGGTTCTGTCCTTGGGGACGTCCCTCCATCCCTCTTGCCCTGTTACCTCTCTGGGGGAGGCCCCCTCAGTGCTGGGCTCTGCAGGCTCAAGGGGGACCAGAGCTGCTGCTGTGGCTCCTGGGGGCTCCAGGGACACAGGGCTGTACTCCGGGAGTTTTGCTGGTGGCTCACTCAACGGGGAACATGCAGCATCGCTGCCAGCCGGGCTCTGTGTCCCTCCTGGGGGCTCATCTTCCTGCAGGGAGAGCAGAGGTGCCCGGGTGGGCGTGTGATCACGGCAGACTCACCCAAGGGTTTGCTGCCCATGGGCTGGCTCCTCGCTCCCGGCAGCCAGGGTGGCTCCAGTTCCAACCCTGGAGTTTGTGGCGCTTGGATTTCTCTTGGCTTTGTTCCCCAGCTTGGGAAAACCACCCCGTCCACACAGCCAGGATGACTCCAGGGCTGCAGGGGCTCCCGAGGGTCTGGGTGCTCACCCGTCTGCGTGGCACTGGTGTGGTGAGGAACTCGTGGTAGGGCACCAGGGGGGCCGTGGTGTGGTGCCACAGCAGCTCGGCCAGCTCGGGGTGGGCGCTCTGCTCGCCCAGGATCACGTACCGCCCGTCCGGCAGCTGGTCCAGGACAAAGTGCCGGCAGCGATCCCGGCCCCTGGGGGAGAGGGAATGGCATTGGCACGGGGTGGATGGAGGGGGCCGAGCACATCGGCCCCTCAGAGGGGTTGGGATCCCTCACCTGTAGGACAGGACGAAGCCGACGGTGCTCTCGCTGAATCGGACCAGGAAACAGCCCAGGGGCTGATCGTGCAGCAGCTGCTCTGCCTCCCTGTGGGAAGGAGCCCGGAGCCGCTCACCCTCACCCCCTTCGTGGGATGCAGGGATCCGTCTCCCCATTTTGGAGCCCTGAATGGGAACGCTGAAATCCCCGTTCCCCACCTTGGCCCCCCACCACTCACCTCCTGCTGATGAAGCCATGGAACCACGTTGGGAACTGCCCCTCGGGCCCCAACCTCCAGGCTTGTGTCTGCTCAAACCACAGCCTGGTCCGGGCACGCAGGGCCACCAGCTCTGGTGGGAGCCAGCCTGCTGGAGATGGCCAAGATGACCAAGATGGCAGGACCTGGAGAGAAGGGAACAGCAGCCAGGGGTTCGGTGGGGATGTGGCTCAGGGTCATTCTGCTCCCTGCACAGGGGTCCCAGTGCCCCGTGGGTGTGTGAGCCTGGCAGTGCTGGGACAGCGAGTTGGCAGAGCATGGACCCCCTTGTGTCCCCATGTGTTACCCTGCCATGTCTGTTGTCGTGTCCAGGGGACTGCTCTGCTCCCTGGGGCTGCACAGGGGTTGTGTCACGTCCTGGCTTGGGTGTGTTGTCCTCATCAATGGGTTTGAAGGTGGTGAAGAGGGGCCGGTCCTCATCGATGGGTTTGAAGGTGGTGAAGAGGGGCCGGTCGTCATCCATGGGGTCCCTGTCCCAGGGAACGAGCAGATGAATGAATGCTCAGGGCAGCGAAGCCTCACCTGGGTCCCCACCCTGCCCTGTGCCCCCCTCACTTTCCATGGGGCACTAGGGGGAGACCCACGACATCCCCCCCACAGGCACCGCTCTCACCAACAACCTGGGTGAGCACCACCCCTGTGAGTCCCCAACCTCAGGCTCATCACCTGCTCCTCCCCACGGACACCAGCCCGGACCTGCCTGGCAGGGAGGGACAGTGACCCTGGGACCCGAGAGGAGAAAATCCCTGGATATGGGTGAGCCGGGGTGGGGGAGGAGCTGGGGGGGAAACATGTGAATCCTTCAGCCCCAGGAAGGGAAAGGAGAGGGTGAGGAGCTCCCGAGGGATCCTGAGCTCAACCCCAAGCCACCAACACCCGGCAAAACAACTTTAAACCCCTGACAGATGCTCGAGGGAGTGGAAGATGCTGGGGTTGATTGGATCTGGGAGGCAAAGCTGAGCCAGGGGAGCTGGTAGAGGCTCGCTGAGAGTAGGGGCATCGAGGTGAGGAAAGGTGCCCTGGCTCCACCTTTAACCCGGGGCAGTGCCCAGCCTGGCCCTGCGGCCCTGAGGGCAGGGGGAGGTGGGGAAGGTGCTGACAGAGCGAAACAAAAACTACAGCAACACAACTGGGAGCGCTGGGAAGGGGACTCTGGGTTAGGTCCTGCCCAGGCATGGCCAGGCAGCTGGGGACAAGGCCACTGTCCCCAGCTTGTGCTGCATCCCCCAGCTGGGTGGGGGGGGGCTGGGTGGAGGTGAGGCCTTGCCCCTGCTCCCCCACCCCAGCACCTTGGCCTCGGTGAGGCAGCTCAGGAGGGTGGGTTTGCCTCTGCAGCCCTGCGCTCCTGAGCTGGAACAGCTCAGACCAGGCTTGAAACGGGCCGGAGGCTTTGGTGCCCAAGACCTTCCTGGGCTGCATTTCCCCCGTCGGGGTAGGATGGGGGGTAAGATCTGGCTGTAAAGGCTGGGGTGGGCAGAGGACCCCTCTCCCTGCCTCTACACCCCTTCATCCTGCCCAT
Organism: Pitta sordida; assembly: GCA_013390025.1. Classification (NCBI taxonomy): domain Eukaryota; kingdom Metazoa; phylum Chordata; class Aves; order Passeriformes; family Pittidae; genus Pitta; species Pitta sordida. The sequence goes on along the minus strand of WEKX01003810.1, from coordinate 132,365 downwards.
CCTTCATCGTGCCCCTGCACCGCTCGGTGCTGGCCTGTCCCACATCCCCCAGCCTCGGGGTTTGCTCCTCGGCCTTGGCACAAAATCCAGCGCTGGCCCCCACCCCTCAGCCCAGGCTCCTACCTCTGCGGGGCTCCGGGTGCCCGCGGCCGTGTGCGATGGGGTGGGCAGGGGTCGGGCAGGGGGTCGGGCAGGGTGGGCAGCGCTGCCGCCCGGCCTGTGCTGCGCCTTCGCCGCCTGCGACGGGCAGGAAGCGGCAACAGCAGCTGCGGCAAAGAACCTTCGTGTGGCGGGGACACGTCATGGGAAGGTGGCGGGGTGGCACAGGGGGTGACATCCAGGTGCCACCGGCAGTCTCAGGACAGGCTGGGCTGTGGAGGGGACGGAGGCTCTGACCACTCGCCCACCATCCACTTAACCCCACATCCACTGCTGCAAAGGGCTCTTTGTTTTCCCCCCCCCCCCAGCCACATCCCGGGACCTCGCTGGGCACCGGGGGCAGCGGGGCTCGGTGGGCTCCGCCTCACGCCGTGAGCCAGGATTTGGCCCTGGATGATGGTGGAATCCAGCACCGTTCCCCTTCCTCCGGCTCCCGGAGCCCTGGGCATTCCTGGGAGGCGCTGGGGCCATCAGCCTGGCAAACACCGGCCGAGCTGCCGGGGCTGCTGCTCTGCCCCGTGCCAGCTGCCACCCTCGCCCCGGGCGGTGCCAGGCTCCGACCGGCCCCTCGGCGACAGCAGTGCCAACCTGGCTGCGTCCCAGGGATTAGGGGAGGGATTAGGGCTGGGGCCGCTCACCCATCGAACCGGGGCAGGGATGGGAGGCTCTGGAAGCCCCGGGATGCGGGGGGTGTCCCGTGCCCACCCCCGGTCGCCCCCGGAATGCGGAGCGGTGCCAGCCCCGGCTCTCTCCACCTTAAAAAACCTGTCCCTCCCCACAGTCTTCACACCCTCCACTCGCTTCCCCTCGGCGGTGTGGGTGCCTGTCAGGCAGGTTTCCTGTTTGCAATCCTCCCCGGCACGTCCGAAGGGAGGTACGTCGGTGAGGGGGGGGCGACATCGTCTTCCAAGACTTTGTCCCGCCGAGTGCCATCCGCTCCTCCAGGACCTGAGGTGAACCTCCAGAAATTGTCCCTAAAAGGCCTTTTTTTTGGGGCTCCACTCCGCAGCTGGGGGAGTTGCTCAAGGACCCTCAGGAAGAGGAACGCAAAGGGCTTCTCTTACCCTGAGCCGCCGTGGCCGGATCGTGCCCCAGCGCCCCGGGAATGCCAGGACTGTGAGGCAGCGCCCGGAGCTCCTGGGGGCTGCTGGAGCAAAGCCAGAGCTGGAGGTGAGGGGTCCCAGCTCCCCATGGCACGCTGAGGTTGGGGAGTGTCACCATCAGCTGGGGGAGGGGCGGTGGGGTCCTGTGGGGCTTTTTGGCAGTTGGATGCTCACCTGGGAGCCGGTTTTCCAGTGCTGGTTTCCCTGGTGAGCAGCACAGGACACGGGAGGACAGGACAGCCCAGGTCCATCCCCGCAGCCCAGCAGTGGCCACCATGACCTGGGGCCACCCGTGCCTCAGTTTCCCTCCCTGCAAAAGTAACTCGGCAGCGTGGTAGGAGGGGGCTCTCCAGCAAGGCACGGGGGCTCAGCTGCTTGTGTCCATCCCAGGGGACAAACAGAGCCACTGTCACCCTGCGGTCGTGTCACATGCTGGGGACATTGGCCGGGCTTCAGCTGCAGCCGCCCCCGTGCACGTCCCAGCCCAGGGACCGGCCAGCTCTGCGTGGTGCCAGGGGCAGGTGGTGCCTGGCTGGATGCCCCCACCAACCCCAGGGGGGCCTCACCAAACTGGGGAGGGCACAGGATGGTCACTGTGGGCAGAGGTCCCTGTCCTGTGGCCACGGAGCGAGGGAGAAGCGCTGCTGGGGGCGGAGGAAGGCTCGAGGAGGGTAAGGGGGCACAGCTGGGGTGGGTGTGGGAGAGTGTGAGAGGGGACCGGGCTTGGGGACCCCTCAGTGTCCTCTGGGGCTGCTGAGGATGGAGAGGAACGGTCCCAGCCCCTGTCTGGTGCAGACAGCGGTGCAGCACAGCTCTGTGGGGCTGGGGACACACTGCCAGGCTGTGTCCAACCTGTGTCCAACCCCAGGGATCATCCCTGTGCTGCTCAAATTCCACCCCCCACCCTCCACGTTTCTCTTGGGGGAAGACCAGCTCTGACCAGTATTGTTATTTCTGGTGGCCTTGGGCCCTGCAGGCCACCCTGGCCCTGGGGACGCAGCTCTGGGGACATGGAGGTGGCCCCGAGACCAGGGCTCAGAGCCACATTCCCCATCCTGTGCACAGCGGCTGCCCCTGCTGCCCCCACCCCTGGAGCATCGTGCAGCTGGGGAAACTGAGGCACTGGAGGGGGGGTCGGGTCTTGGTGTTGGGCTGTTCTGCACGATCTGAGAGAGGCTGGTTTGTGGTTTGGAGGTGCTGGGGATGAGAGACATCCTCATTTCTGTGTAACAAGCTGGAGGGGGGGCTCTGCCAGGGGCAGGCAGGTGCCTGTCCCCACCAAAACCCGTCTCCCTGCTGCGTGGGACTGACCCGGGATGAATGCCAGGTGCCCCCAGAGCTGGTCCATCACTGCCCTCCCCACCCGGACAGGCCAAGTGGAATAGAACAAACGAGATAAGGACAGGGGGGAGTCACTCACCCATTAACACCATGGGCAAAACTGACCTGGCGTGGGGAAATGAATTGAATTAATTATCAGTCCAATCAGAGCGGGATAATGAGAATTAAACCTTGTAAAACACCTTCTTCCCGCCCCTCCCTCCTTCCCGGGCTCTTCCTCCCCGGTCGGTGCAGCACAGGTTGTTTCTGCTGCTGCTCAGGGAGAGGAGTCAGAGCCCTTTCCCTGCTCCAACACGAGTCCTTCCCGCAGGCTGCAGGTCCTCGGGAATCGCTTTTCCGTGGGGTCAGTCCCTCAGGAACTGCTCCAGTGGGGATCCCTTTTCAGGGGTTGCGGTTCCTCAGGAACTGCTCCAGCCTGGCTGCCCCACAGAGCCCCACAGGGCCTTGCTCCAGCGCAGCTTCCCAGGGGCTCACAGCCCCCTTCGGGTCCCCCGGGGTCTGCAGGAGGGTCTCTGCTCCCTGTGGACCCCCAGGGAATCTCAAGTGCAACACCTGGAGTAGCTCCTGCCCCTCCTTCCTCGCTGACCTTGGTCTCTGCAGGGCTGTTGCTCTCACTCCTCTTCTCTGGCCACAACTGATTCTGCGTCATCACTTTTTTTTTCCCCCTCTTCTTAACTCTGTTATCCCGACGTGCTGCCACTGTCACTGCTGGGCTCGGCCTTGGCCGGTGACAGGTCTGTCCCGGAGCCACACACATTGGCTCTCTCGGACACGGGGGGAGCTTCTGGAAGCTTCTCAGAGAAGCCGCCCTTGCAGCCCCCCTGTTGCCAGAAGATGCTGCTCAGATCCACTGCCCCCCCTCACCCTGTGCCTGCTTGTCTTCGCAGTGATGGCCGAGGGTGACCAGGCCACGGTCCTGGTGCCAGGGGAGCCAGGGGATGCCCCTGACAGCGCCCAGGTGAGCCATGGCATGGGGGGGTCCCTGCCCCAGTGACTGGGGGGTGACTGGGTGGGACTCTCGTGGTGGTGTTTTCATCTGCTTTTAGTCTCCTTTTTTTAAAACAAAAAACCAACAGCCCAAACTGGAGTGTTGGGTTTTATTTGCATCTGCACCCCCAGCACAGTTAGGAGTGGGGGGGCTGCTGTGGATCCCCTCCCTTCCTGCCCCTACCCCATTCCCAGGCCCCCTGAGCAGCTCCTGCAGGTCCCCGTCAAGGGGTGAAAGTCTCCCAGAGGGTTTCATGTGAACTGGGAGAACTGGGCAGGGCCAGAGTTCTGCCACGGGGCACTGGAGGAGGCCCCAGTGTGTGCTGGGGAGGTTGTGGCACTCCATGGCACTGGGGTCCCTGCACCCCCAGCCCTGGCACGTCACCACAACCCGGGGTGGGCGGCTGAGCCAGGTCCTGGTGCCACCCCACAGGATGCGGCCGAGCCTGGGGGGGCTGCAGGGAGTGAGGGGCTGGTGAGTGCCCCGAGCCCGGGCAACGTGGAGGACCTGTACGAGCTGCTGGAGAAGCTGGGCAGGTGAGGGGGAATCCAGAGGGGTGAGGGGAATCCAGACAGGGAGGGGGATCCAGGCAGGGATCCAGAGAGGTGAGGGGGATCCAGAGAGGTNGTGAGGGGGATCCAGACAGGTGAGGGGGATCCAGGCAGGGATCCAGAGAGGTGAGGGGGATCCAGAGAGGTGAGGGGGATCCAGACAGGTGAGGGGAATCCAAGCAGGTGAGGAGGGATCCAGGTAGGGATCCAGGCAGTTGAGTGATGATCTGGGCAGGTGAGCAGGGCACAGCCAGGGATCTCAGCTGCACTGGGACCCCGGAGGTGTCTGGGCACTTGGGTCCATCCCTCACCATGGGGGTCAGTCAGTCTGGGGGTCTCAGCCCGGCTGGGGGGGTCAGTCAGTCTTGAGGGGTTCAGCCCGGCCATGGGGGTCAGTCAGGCCATGGGGGTCAGTCAGTCCGGAGGGTCAGCCCAGCCATGGGGGTCAGTCAGGCTGGGGGTCTCAGCCCGGCCGTGGGGGTCAGTCAGGCTGGGGATCTCAGCCCGGCCGTGCCCCAGCCCAGCCTCTCACCACAGTGGGCACTTTGGCGTGGTGAGGCGCTGCCGCGAGCGTGGCACCGGCACCTTCTACGCTGCCAAGTTTGTGAAGACACGGCGCTGCTGGGGCAGCCGCCTGGGGCTGGAGCGGGCACAGGTGGAGCGGGAAGTCGCCATCCTCCGCCAGCTCGACCACCCCAACATCATGCGGCTCCACGACCTCTTCGCCAGCAGAGCCGAGGTGGTGCTGATCCTGGAGCTGTGAGTGGGGACCTGGAGGGGGGAAAAGCCGCTGTGAGGGAGGTCACCGAGCTCCCCCGTCCCTGCCCTGCCCAGGATCAGCGGTGGGGAGCTCTTTGACTTCATTGCTGAGAAGGAGATGCTGTCGGAGGAGGAGGCCATCGAGTTCCTGGGACAGATCCTGCGCGGGGTCCAGTACCTGCACGCCCACCTCATCGCCCACTTGGACCTCAAGGTGCCCACAGGGACACCCTGTCCTCACTCCCTGCAGATCCAGGGCCTGCATCTGCCCTGCCAGGCATTTCCAGAGCCTTGGCCACATCCTGCACGGCTTCCCGGGGTCACCCCACTGTGCCTGGCCTTGTCCCCACAGCCCGAGAACATCATGCTACAGGAGAGGGACGTCCCCAAGCCCTGGATCAAGATCATCGACTTCGGGCTGGCCCAGCGCCTGGAGGACGGTGTCACCTTCAAGAGCCTCTGTGGGACCCCCCAGTACATTGGTACAGGCTGGCACCTCCCTGGAACCTCTGGTGGGGGGCCAGGACCCCTGGGTGTGCAGGGAGGGAGGTGGCAGAGTGGTGCCATCCCCTCTAGTGTCACACCCTGGCTCTGTGTTCATCCCCAGCCCCTGAAGTGATCAATTATGAGCCACTGAGCTCCGCAGCAGACATGTGGTGAGGAACCAGGACCTGGGGGCACCAGGTTGAGCAGATGTGGGGGGGAGGGACCCCCTTGGTTGCCACAGGGCAGAACTTGACCCCCACCTCTGCCTTTCAGGAGCATCGGGGTCATCACCTACATCCTGTGAGTATGGGGGCGGTGCCCCCTGTGCCTGGGGGAAACTGAGGCACAGGGGCACTGTGGGTGCTGGGCTGGCCGAGCTGGTGCTGTCCCAGCGCTCAGTGGCTCTGTCATGTCCCCACAGGCTCAGCGGCCTGTCCCCCTTCCAGGGTGAGACGGATGCTGAGACCCTCTCCAACGTCGTGGCTGGTGCCTACGAGTTCGAGGAGCGCTGCTTTGGCCAGACCTCTGAGATGGCCAAGGATTTCATCAGGCAGCTGCTGGTGAAGGAGCCGGGGTGAGGCACCATCCTCATGATCTCTGTCTCCATCTCCTTCCAATTCCCACCCCCACCTCCACATCATCCCTGAGCCCCATCCCCATCCCCATCACTCCTGTTCTATCCCCATCTCCATACCATCCCAACCTCCACATCTATCATCCCTACCCTGAATTCCATCCCCATCCTCATCCCCATCCCCATCACTCCTGTTCTATCCCCATCTCCATTCCATCCCTGTCTCCAGCTCCATCCCATCCCCATCCCCACCTCCACATCTGTCATCCCTACCCTGAATTCCATCCCCATCTCCATCACTCCCATTCCCATTCCATCCCCATTTCCGTCTCCATCCCAACCTGCATCATCCTCATCTCCATTCCATCCCCATCATCCCCATCTCCTTTCCATCTCTGCCCCGACCTCCACCTCCAACATCCCCATCTCCCACCTCCATCCCCCCCAACCCCTTCCCAGGGGGAGGGACCACCCTCCCAAAACCTCCCTCTGTGCCGCAGGCGCCGCATGACGGCGGCTGAGTGTCTGGTCCATCCCTGGATCAAGGTGAGAGGGGTGGGCAGGGGGGTGGCTGTCAGACCCCCAGGAGGGGCACGGTGGCGACGCTGTGCCCTCCCAGCCCCTGAGCAGGAAGCAGGTGTTGAACCGGAGTCGTTCCTCCATCAACATGGGAAACTTCCGCAAGTTCAACGCTCGGAGGAAGTGGAAGGTGAGGGGGTTCCCGGCTGTGGGACCCCACCACCCCTGAGGTCCCCGGGGAGCTCGGGCTGGGCTCTATCCCGAGGCTGGATCCGTCTCGGGGGTCTGCAGTGGAGGGGTGCTGTGCTGCTGTGTAGGGGGCTGTGCAGAGTTAGGGAGGGACCCCAACCTCAGACCACCTCCCTCCTGCCCCCCCCCAGCTCTCCTACAACACAGTGTCCGCCTGCAACCGCCTGTGCCGCACGCAGCTGCTCTGCAGCCTGAGGAAGGAGGATGAGGAGCTGGTGAGCCCCCAGGAGCCCCCAGACCCCACCTGGCACAGGCTGGGCAGAGGGAGAAGGGATTTGGGCCTGATCTCCCCCTCCCAAATGGAGGGGGTGCTGTGCAAAGGGGGGGTTGACCCCACCCGGGGTTCCCTCTCTCTGGGGGGAGTCCTGTCCCTGCCCTCCAGCCCTCCCTGTGCCCCCAGCGCTGCTGTGAGAGCGACCAGGAGGAGCAGAGCAGCCCCCCCATCGCGCTGCTGCGCCGGCGGAGAAGCAGCTGCTCCTGAGCCCCCCCTGGAAAAAGGCAGGACCCCCATGAGAGGAGCCTCGGGAGTCCCCTCATCTCCCCCTCCCAGGGGGCAAGAGCGCTGCCCAGCCCCAGTGCTCTCAGTTTCATGGTGTTGGAGGGTCACTGGGGCAGCACACCCCACCCCTGTCCCTCAAGTCTTGGTCCAGTGGGGCTGGGACCCCCTCCATGCTTTGTCCTAACGAGGAAAATAAACTTTGTCCCCTCCTTTATCCTCCTCTCCTGCATCTCCTTCCCCTTAAGGTTGGATCATCCCAACCAGGTGGTGCTGAGCACTGGCAGCTTCTTCCTCTCCTCCTCCTCCTCCTCCTCCTCCTCCTCCTCCCTGCAGGGCTGCTGGGCCCTGTGGAGTCCTGGCCCCCCAACATCCACCCCGAGTGACCCTCGGGGTGTCCCCTCTGTGCTGCTCCGGGGGGTTCCCAGCGGCTCTTGGCTGTCTTGGGACATCCCTGTGCCGGAGCAACTCGGATCCTCCTGCTCCAGCTGGGGAAACTGAGGCAGGAGGCGGATCTTCCTTCCCGCCCCCTCCAGCGCAGGGGGGGCGGGGGGTGTCCCGCCCTGTTTTCCCCCTCTCTATTTCCCAAACAAGCCCTGGCCCCGGCCCTGACAGTTGTCAGGTTAAATATTTTGTGTGCAGCAGCCGCAAACAAAACCGAAGGGGCCGCAGGGGCCGGGCAGGGGCCGTGGGG
>WEKX01003810.1:73881-89396 GCA_013390025.1 Pitta sordida | reverse complement strand
TCCCTCAGCTCCTCATCTCCCCCACCCCACCCCTCCTTCCCCAAGCATCCCTGCCTCTCCCACGTTCCTCATCTCCCCACAGCATCTTTATTGCCTCCCCCCACTCCTCCCAACACCCTCATCTCCCCCCCCCTCATCCCCTCCCATCCTCCCGGGGTTGGGATGCTGGATGCATGGCCAGGAAGTCTTGAATTCCCCCCTGGGGCAGGTGCTTGGTGCCCCAGCATTTGCAAAGCTTCTTCTCAGCGCAGCCAGTGCCCCGTACTGGGAGCACTGGGGTGCTGAGCGTGTGCCCTCAGCTGTCACCCGATGCTCGGGGAGTGCGTCTGCCATCCTGGGTGGGCTGGGCTCTTCTGCAACGAGAGCTGCCCCCCTGGCACCTTCGGGCCCGGGTGCCTGCAGAGCTGCCTCTGCCTCCACGGGGGGGTCTGTGACGGGACCACCGGCCACTGCCACTGCCCCCCTGGCTACACGGTGAGGGGGTGGGGGGCTGGTGGTCCTGGGGGCGAGCCTGGGCATTCCTAAGGGGGGAACAGGGATCTGGATGGTGCTGTGGGGATCACGGGTGCTCTGGGTGGGTCTGAAGGGAAGTTGGGGGTTCTGGGTTGTTCTGAGGCAGGACAAGCACCAGGGTCTGGGCATCGAGGGGTGGAGACATGAGGGGCTGGGTGTCCTTGGGCATGGGTGGGGTGTCCTGTCATCTCAGAGGGCAGTTTCAGAGTCTGGACATCTCCTGGGGGTCAGGAAAATGTGGGCAAACCTGGGAGGCAGCTTGGGGATCCAAACAACCCTGGGGACACCTCAGGGAAAAACAGGGGGGTTGGGGTCGTCCACTCTCCCTCCAGCACCAGGTTACCAAGAGAAAAGGCCGGGAGGGAGAGTCCTCAGCCCTTTCCCCAGCCCTGAGTGGGGGTCCTGCCTGTCCTGAATTCCTCACAACCCCCCCAGGATCAGCACTGCTCCTCCCTGTGCCCCCCTGACACGTTTGGGACAAACTGCTCCGGGCGTTGCTCCTGCCAGCACGCCCTCGCCTGCTCCCCCCTCGATGGCTCCTGCTTCTGCAAGGAAGGTGGGTGGACACCGGGGATGGGGCGCGGTCTCTGTTGCCATCCCCATGCCCACTCTGCTGTCCCCTCATCCCGCAGGCTGGCACGGACCCGACTGCTCTACCCCGTGTTCTGCTGGTACTTGGGGTCCCGGCTGCAACCAGAGCTGTGACTGTGCCCACGGGGCATCCTGTGACCCCCAGAGCGGGACCTGCAGGTGCCCACCGGGCTGGCAGGGTCCCCGCTGCCTGCAGCCCTGCCCGGTGAGTCCTGCTGGCCGTGTCTCTCCCCTGCTGGCACTGGGGTTTGGTGCCACCATCGCGGTGCTGATGCCCTGACCTGTCCCCACGCTCCAGAACGGGACGTTCGGGGCGAGCTGTGGGGAGCGCTGTGACTGTGCCCACGCCGATGGCTGCGACCCTGTGACGGGAGAGTGTCACTGCCTGCCCGGCTGGATGGGTAAGGGGGATAACAGGAATGGGGGGGACCCCGCTGTGCCCTCACCCATCAGCCTTCATCCCTCCCCCTTCCTCCGTGCAGGGCCGCAGTGCAAGCAGGGCTGTCCCCAGGGCTCCTGGGGCCGGGGGTGCAACAGCTCCTGCTCCTGCCGCAACGGGGCCTCCTGCTCCCCCCAGGATGGGTCCTGCACCTGTGCCCCAGGGTACAGCGGCTCCACCTGCCAGCACCGTGAGTGAAACTCCCCCTCCCAACCCCTCCAAGGGCTGCAGGTTGGTCCCAGCTCGGTCCTCGAGCCCTGAGCTGAGACTGGGTGCACTCGTGTCACCCCAGCCTGTTCCCCCGGCCGCTATGGCAAGCGCTGCTCCCTGAACTGCACCTGCGACAACGGCTCCTCCTGCCACCCCTCCAACGGCTCCTGCCTCTGTGCCCCGGGCTGGCACGGCCCCCGCTGCTCCCAGCGTGAGTCGGGGGTCGGGGGGCAGCCAGGGGAGAGGGGGAGTGGGGGACAAGGCTGACCCCGTGCCTCGCTCCCTTCTCCAGCCTGTGCCCCTGGCTCCTGGGGGGATGGTTGTACTCAACCCTGCCTGTGCCACCACGGGGGGACGTGTCACCCTGCCGAGGGGACCTGCCAGTGCCCGGCTGGCTGGACTGGGACGCTCTGCGAAGAAGGTAGAGTCGGGCACAGACATCCCCCACAGCGGGTGTGCACCCTCTGATCCAGCCAAGGGGGTCTGGGGGGGGCAGAGAGAGGGTGACCATCTGGGAGACCCCTACCCAGCTCCAGCCTGGGCAGTACTGGGGCTGTGTGTGTGTCCCTGTTGATCTCCATGGTCCTGAGCAGCCCCAGTATGGAGCTGTATGGTCCCAGTATGGAGCCATATTGTCCAGAATGAAGCTGTATGGTCCCATATGTTTCTGGGTCCCCTACCCTCTGTGTCCCCAACCTGCACCCCTGAGACTTTGGGGCTCCAGTGTGACCAGCTCTGCCACTCACAGTGCCACCTGCCACCCTGTCACTGGGACATGTCCCTGGGCCCCACTATGAGGCCAATCAGTGCAGGCAGAGCAGGGTGTCCCTGAGGTCCCTGTCCCACCCTAGGGACTGATATCCGTCCCCACCCCTTAGGGAGCCCTGAGCAGCCCTACACCATTGTGCCAGCCCCTCCTGCAGCCTACAGCTCCCTGGGGATGGTGCTGAGCCTGGTGGCCCTCGTGGCGTTGCTGGTGGCCGTGGTGGTCATGGCTCTGTGCTACCGGCACCGGCAGAAGGGGAAGCAGAGCCGCCACCTGAGCGTGGCCTACACGGCAGGACAGACGGACACCTCCGACTACATGGTGCCAGGTGAGCCCATGTCCCAGTGCCAGGGACATGGTGCCAGTCCCGGTGGGCCCTGGGCTGACCCCTGTCCCTCCAGATGTGCCACCAAGCCACCACGCGCACTACTACTCCAACCCCAGCTACCACACGCTGTCCCAGTGCCCGCTGCCAGTCCCCGGCCCCCAGGACAGAGCCAGTTCCCTCAAGGTACGGCGTGGAGGGCACGGGGCAGGGTGGTGAGTGGCACAGGACACCTGCACGGGACCGCTGCCATGGCCCTCGAGGCCATCCCATCCCCTGTTTGGGTTCCAGGCGCCCAGCCCCCAGCTCTTCCCTGGCTTGGAGAGACCCTACGGCCCCGAGGGCAATGCCACGCTGCCCCCCGACTGGAAACACCTCAGGACATCAGCCCTCGGCCCCAGAGGTAAGAGGGGGTGAGGGGCAGCTCCGAGGGAGCCAGTGGGAGCCTTGGCCAGAGTGGGGTGGGGGGGAAAACCATAATGCTGTGGGAAGATGAAGGAGGGGGGACCCCAAACCTTCCCCCTTAAAAACAGGGGGGCAGCTGGAGCGGAGCTACACCTACAGCCACGGGATGGGGAAGTGGGACAGCAAAGGTACGGAGTGGGGTGGGGGGAGACGGGGAAGAGACACGGATAAGATGGGGAAAGGATGTGGATGGGGCCTGGAAAGGACAGGGATGGGATGGGGAAAGGGATAAGCCTGGGGCTGGTGTGGGAAAAGGGTGGGGAGAGGACAGGGATGGGGTAGGGAAGTAACAGGGATGGGGTTGGGATGGAGACAGGACAGGGATGGGGTGGGAGAGCACTGGAATGGGGTGGGGATGGGGAAGGGAGAGGGATGGGCCTGCGAAGGGAATTGGCAGGGGTGGGATAGGGAAGGGATGGGGCTGGGACTCGCCTGGCACACAGCTGGGTGCAGCTGCCCCTCTCCCTGTCGCGGGGAGATCCCAAACTCCTTCTCCTCCAGAGCACCCCAGGGAGGGGCTGGGGGCCAGCATCAGCTCCCTGGCCAGCGAGAACCCCTATGCCACCATCAAGGAGCTGCCCACCCCCACCGGCAAGGCCCACGAGGGCAGTTACATGGAGATGAAATCCCCCGTCCGGCGGGAGATGTCCTACGCCGAGATCGGCCTTCCCGAGGAGCCACCCCAGGAAGGTACAGCTGGCGACAGTCCCCTGGCCCTGGTGATCCTTGGCCAGTGGGGGCACAACCCCGGTGGCCAAAGAGGGGGGGAAACCAAACAGCCTCAGTGACAGGGACTGCACAGCCCTGGGGGTACAGGGCAATGGGGATACAGGGGGGGGTGACATGCCACCCTGCCCCCGCCAAGCGACAAGGGCTGTGTGGCCCCAAGTGGGACATGGCCTTGGTGACATGGGCTTCATGACCCTCGGGGGGGGCACGTGTCTCTTGTCCCCGCAGAGAGTTGCCCCGAAGGCCCCACACGCCCGGCCCCCCCCAGCCACTACGACTCCCCCAAGAACAGCCACATCCCCTGTCACTACGACGTGCCACCCAGCCGCCACTACCCGCCGTCCCCCCCCCTGCGCAGGAAGGACCGCTGAGGGACGTGGGAGCGACCGGGAGGAGATGGAGGATCCCTGCAGAGACTGTGGTGGCCCTGGGACTGGCCCTGGCCCTGAGCCCAGGGGTGTGGGGGGTGAATAAAGGGTGTTTGGTGCGGCTGTGTCCCCACAGAGGGTCTGTGCCAGGGAGCTTGTGTGGCATGAGGGCACTGAGGGGGGAGGGACGGGAGGGCTGAGGGGGTCCTGAGGGCACTGGGGGTCCCTCCCAGCTCTGCACTGGGCCTCTGCCGGAGGTCCCAAAAGCTTTTGGGGTCCCTCCAACACGTCAGAGCACCGTGAGAGGGGACAGGGCACCTGCAGAATGGGCGAAGGTTGGTGGAGTCCACAGTGGGGGCACCTGGGGGCCTGCACAAAGCCTCTCTTTCCTCGGTGCCTTCTGCTTTCAGATTTTCGTTCTGCGTCTCCAGTTCAGTTCGTCATCATTCTTTTTCTTTCTCTAGTTCTTTCCGCCTCGTTGCTTTATAAAATTTACCGTCCACCTTTACCCCATTCAGCGATTTTATTTTTCGATTATTTCTTGTCTTTCTTTAGTGCCCTCCCTTCTGTGATTCTTGTTCTGTGTCTCTGTCATGTTCCAGTTCACCGTCTCTATTCTTTGGGGGGGATTTTTTTGCCTCTATTTCCCTATTTTCACTACTTTAACTGCAGTAAAATATTTCCAATTAGAACTCAAGTTGTGGAACCCCGCTCCTCCAGGACTGGCTTGGGGGGATGCTCTAATGGAAATTTCTATTCTTACTTCACCTTAAAGGAACACGGAGTTTTGAAATGTAGAGCAGACCTGCCTTCCCTATGCCCAAATAGAATTTTTAATTATTCAATGCCCGAGTCGCCGGGACAGAAACGTGACACCGTTAGTAGGGAATTGAATGGGAAACACTTCCAAGCCTGATTGTTGTCTCCTTGGAGAGCAGAAGGTTGTGTGGGGACCTCACAGCAACTCCTTGTACCTGAAAGGGACCAGACAATGACTCTGCATCAGGAACTGGAGTGACCAGAGCGGGGATTTGGGGAAGAAATTGTTCCCTGTGAGGGTGGGGAGGCCCTGGCAGAGGTTGCCCAGAGAAGCCGCGGCTGCCCCATCCCTGGAAACGTCCAGAACCAGGTTGGACGGGATTTGGAACAACCTGCTCTAGTGGAAGGTGTTGCTGCCCATGGGATGAGCTTTAATGTCCCTTCCAACCTAAACCATTCTGTGATTCTCTGCTTCCACCTTCAGAACGACTTCAGCCCTCAGGCTCGAAGCAGCTTCTTCTCTCCCTGTGTAATAATTAGACGTGAATGGGCTCTGGAAAATGCGACTTGGCAAGTTGATGCTCTGAGTGACTGGGCAAGACGTGCTTTTGGAGAATGAAACCTGTGGCTCAGCAGGGACCGAGGATGACATTGCAGAACGGGTGGGTGTCGGACGTGTTGGCACTAAAGCAACAGGGATAAGTGGGATTGTGAACTTCCCAGAGAGCCAAGGCTTTGCCCATGGCTCTGCCACACAATTCAGCCCCGAGCCAAGGTGGACAAAAGCTCCGAGCAAACAGTGGGGGATCGTTCCAGTAACGCAGCCGACCCGACTGGTTCGGTGGATGGAATCCTGGCCCATGGACTCCCAATGGCTGATGCAAATAGGAGTGATGCTGTCAGTGTGATTTATATTCCTGAGGTTTGGGCATTGGTCGCTGCGGGATGGCTCGTTTGCTCTCTTCTGTCTCTCCCCTTCCTTCTCCTTCTCTCGTCGCCCTGGAGGAACTCGCAGGAATGAGATTTCGCGGGCTGAGCCACGGGGTGGTGGTGTTGTCCCAGAACAGGTTCTAGTGCGAGAGGCCAGTGCACACGGAGCAGAGGGATTTGATTTATTGACAATTCTGCGCAGAGAGCGCGGCGGGGGAACCTGTTTGTGGGCAACGGCGTGAGAAAGAAGAGTTGATGTCAGTGCCTCCAACAATCGGCGGCTTCCAAAGGCAGGAGGGGCTTTGCTGAGGCCGGGTCTGCACCTCCAACCGAAGGGAAAGGGGCGAGATTTGGGGTGTGGTGACAAAACCTCAGATGTTCTTTTCTCTTTTCTTTTCTTTTCTTTTCTTNCTAGCCTTCCCAAACCTTCCCTTCCCTTCCCTTCCCAAACCTTCCTTCCCAAACCTTCCTTTCCCTTCCCAAACCTTCCCTCACCTCACCTCCCCTCCCCTCACGCCCCCCCCCAGCCGCACCCCACAGACCCCACTTCACACCGTGCAGGGGGTCACAGCCTTTATTGCCGGGCCCCCTCAGCCCGTGTAGCCCTGCTCCTCCTCCTCCTCCTCCTCCTCCTCCTCACTGCTGGCCTGGACCAGGCCGGGCTCCTCGGGGTTGCAGACGAGGCACATTCCACCCGCCTCAGCCCAGCACCGGTCGCAGTACAGGGCACCGCAGTCGAGGGCAGGGCACACCTGGTGCCAAGGCGTGCCGGGCGTCCCACACAATGTGCAGCTCCGGCGCTGCCAGCGGCGCAGCCAAGGCCAACGCCGGCGGCACCGCTCCAGCAGCCACGTCCCCTGCCACCAAGACAGGCCCATGTGGGGCTGGGGGTCAAGGGACAGTGGCACCCCCTGCCCCAGAGCGCCGTGTGGCCCCAGCCCCACTCACCAGCCCGGGAGGCTGTCGTGCTCTCCGGGCGATGCGGCTCCTCTGCAGCTGGAAGAAATTCTCCCGTTGCCGCAGCAACTTGTTGTACAAGAAGAGCACTCGAGTCTTCTCCCGCTGTGCCGGTGAACAAACACCATGAATCGTGGGGTGGCTGAGAGCACCAGCCTACTCCAAAATCCACCCCCAAAACCTACCCTTCGAGCCGTGCCAGGCCCTCGGGTGGTGCCGGGAGGCACCTCACCTTGGGGAAGAAGAAGGCGGCGATGGCGCGGCGCAGGCGGAGCGGGTAGACCTGGGCCAGGCAGAGCAGGGCCAGCGCGACCAGGGGCAGGCAGGTGCTCAGGTACTGCTCCCTCGTCATGCCACGGGGCTTTGGCAGGCACACTGGGGACGGGTCACTCGTATGAGCCCCCCCCATGGCAGGCAGGAGTCCATCCCAAGGGCATCAGTCCAAGATTCCCATCCCTTGCAAGAGCTCACCAAGGTTGGAGGTCTCCACCTGGTTCTCAAAGGAGCTGTTGAGGGCCCCGATGGTTCTCCGCAGCAGCTGTGCCATCAGGGATGTGCCCATCACGTTCACGGTCATGTGGTGGCTGGCTGTGGGATGGGAGGATGGGCAAGCTGAGGAGGGGAGGGGAGGGCTGGGGGGGGGGTGCCCCTTGCATTGCTGGGGGGCACTGTGGGGGCTGTGGGACTGCCCCTTGAGCCATGGGCTCACTTTGGTAGGAATACTGCACGAAGGAATAGTTCTGGATGATGCTGAGGACACTGAAGATGAGATGGTCCAGTCCACAGACAAGCAGCAGGAAGACCAGGAGCGGGATGCACTTGAGCAGATCCACCACCTGCAGGGAGCAGGGTCTGTCACAACCTGCTGCACCCCCAACCCTGACCCCTCAGCAGCCACCCCCAGCCCCTCACCATGTGCTTCAGCTCCGGCCGCTGCAGGGTCAGGCGGCACGGGAAGACAAAACCCGAGATCTCATCCCGGAGCAGGGGCAGCAGCGTACGCTTGTTCTGGGTGAGGAGCAACAGAGCAGCTCAGTGCAGCCCCCCCAGAACCACCCCCTCCAGGGTTGGGGGCCACCCTCCCTCCCCTTTTCCCCCTGCCCAACCTGCTCTCTTCGCCGGGCGTCGATCTGGCGAAAGTAGGTAGTGATGTAGCAGTTGTCGAAGCCAATGTCGTGACAGTATCGATATGTGTAGTAGAAAGCCCTGAAGAGAGAGGAAAGGTCCAGGGAGGGGAGTGGAGGCACCAGACGCAGCCCTTGAGGACATCCCCCTCCGCCAACACTTTTCTTCATGCCCGTCTGCCAAAGGAGGTCCCCCAACCTTCCCTGCCCCATAGCGGGCACAGGATTGTCACACTCCCCACCCCTTGACCATCCCAAGGCTCACGAGAAGAAGATGAAGAGGAAGGTGAAGGACAACACCAGGCGGAAGAAGGAGACGGCCAAGCTCAGGCGGGCGCCTTCCACCTGCAGCTCTGAGATCACCTCCTCCTGCAGCTGCTCCACTATGTTGGCACCCACCAGCATCTCCTGGTGCTCCTCCTGCAGCGGAGGGGCCGTGGGACAGGGGCCGTGGGACTGGCCCTGGGCACAGGGGTTGGGCACCCACAGGGTGCCCGGGCACCCACCTGGTAGACGATGCTGGCCCTGAATTCCTGGCTGAGGCTGCTGACGGAAGTGTTCACCTGGTCGTACACCTGCCCAAAGTTGCCGTCCACGGGGATCCTCTGCTCACACCAGTAGTGTATGACTGTGGGGATGGAACAGGGGGGGTGGTGGCTGTGGCTGCTGTCCCAGGGTCTGCGGGGGACACACCTGGATGTGCTCCCCCAAGGTAGGACAGGGACAGGGCATGGGTTCCACACATCACCCACTCTTGACCACGTGGCAGAGGAAGGAGAACTGCATGGGCAGGCAGACGAGGTGGTTTATGAGGGGCACGGCCACTTTTTTCATGCAGGTGTTGTGCATGCGCCTGAAATGGGCTCTGCAGCGCTGCAGGCCCCTCTCGATCACACCTGGGGAGCAGGAGCCCTCAGCTCTCTGTGCACACCCAGCCCTTGCCAGGGTCTGACAAAGCCCTGACCCCTGCCATGGTCCAGCAAGGGGGGTTTGGGGCAGCCCCATCCCCTGCCCCGCACGCTGCCAGCCCACCCTGCCCATCCTGCTCACTGGCACAGCGATGTTTGGTCTTCTTCTCGTACAGCTCCTGGGTGCTGGGGGCCTTGTGGGTGCCTGTTTTGGAGTTCTGCCGCAGGTCGTAGCCCTCCTCGCTGGCCACCTGCTCGTTCAGCTCCACGAAGGCGCGTGAGACGTTGTTCATCTCCGCGTTCAGCGTCTCCCCACTCCGCTGCCNTCCTCCATGACACTTCGCAGAGGGGCCGTTGACAAGTGCCAGAGATCGCTGGTGTGATTGACCTGCAGGTCCACCACGCAGTCCATCGAGCGCTTCGCCTCCATCAGGTTGTGCCAGAGGTTGGCCCCGGGCCCTGGTTGGTGCCAGCAGGGGTGGCTCAGAGCCTGCCAAGCTCTAAGGACCCTGCCTGATGGGCACGGGGATGCCAGGGCACCCTACCTTGGTAGATGGCAGCAAAGACAAAGGAGATGACGTAGAGCCTTCCTTCCCTGCCCAGGAGCTTGGGGACCATGAGCAGGTTGGCACAGCGGAACTGGGGGAATGTCGCCCAGCCCAAGGCAGTCAGCACTGTGGGGAGAAGAGAGCTGACCCCACAGTCCCACAGAGAACTCCCTGGGGCTCCTGACGGCCCCCGACACCCCAAGTCCCCTTCCCACCCTGTCCTCACCCATCAGCCCCCAGGTAAGCTCCATCCTGTGCGCCTCTGACAGGTCCAGAGGCATGATGAGGAGCTGGCAGAATCCTGAAACACCCAACAACACGTCCTGAGCTGCTGGTGCCACTGGCCGCCTGTCGTGCCTGGCACTGGGACACACTCACCGAGGCCGAGGATCATCCCGAAGCCAGTGTGCAGGAAAACCTTGTTCCAGCGATACTGGTCTGGCCAGCTCCACAGGAACCGGCTGCACTGGGCAGGCAGGACAGCGACCACCACTCGCTTCAGGGCTGGGTGGGGACAGAGGCATCAGCCCTGCCCACTCCCGCTGCCCACCGGCAGCCCCGGCCAGGAGCAGGGAGGGAGCAGATCTCACTTGTGTTGGGAGGTTTCTTCTTCCCCCTGGATGTCTCTGTCTCAGCAGAGGGCTTTTGCCCAAGGGCCGCTGTCTCCATGGCTCCAAGAGAAGGAATGCTCTTCTGGGGTTGGGAATGGTGGGGTGTTGCCCCAGAACCCATGTGATTGGTGTCACGTTCTGTCACGTTCTCCAGTGGAGCGGGAACGCGGTGGGAAGGGCTGGGTGGCTGCAGGACCAACACCTCCTG
Source organism: Pitta sordida (assembly GCA_013390025.1). NCBI lineage: Eukaryota > Metazoa > Chordata > Aves > Passeriformes > Pittidae > Pitta > Pitta sordida. Next base: position 78,945 of record WEKX01003810.1, on the reverse strand, counting down.
CAGCTTGGTGTCCCTGCTCTCAGCCACCTCTTTGTGCTCAAGCGTCTCCTCGTCACTGGAGTCCCTGCAGGGAGAGAGCAGAGGGGGGAGGTTGAGCTGCAGCCCCCGCCATATCCCCTCCTTGCTGCAGCCCCCCAGGCTCCCAGGACCCCTCTGCTCACCTCTCCTCATCCCCGGAGTCCGGGTGGCTCAGGGAGGCCATGCACACAGAGCAGGTGGCTTCCAGGGCTCTGGAGCACTCGCTGCAATACAACCCTGAGGGAAACGGGGTCATCAGAGGGGACAAAGCGTTTTCTGGGGAGGGGGGTCCCCCAATCTACAGAGGCTTCTACCTTTGCAGCCAGGAGTGATGCAGGCACTGAACCCGGGCTGCTCCACGACCCCGCAGGACACGCAGTGTTTGCGCTGGATGCCAAAGAGCCGAGCGAAGCGGGAAAGGGCAGGGAACCTGTGGGCACAGGGTGACGTTCCACGGGGCGGTGACATCCCAGGGGTCCTCGCCACAGACCTCCAAGGGTGTCGCTGCCCTTTCCCATCCCCCAGCAGAGCTTACCTGGAGATGAGGATGAGGAAGATCTTGCTTTTCCAACCCTCGGCCGTGCTCCGTCGGCCCCCTCGGCGCAGGGCAAGTGCCAGCCATTCCCGCCGTGCCAGGATGATGTTGTGGAGGAAGGCCACGCGCTCCTGGCACGGAGGAGGGGACGGGGGTGAGATTTGGTGGCTGCTGAGAGGGTGTAGAGAAGGACTTGGGTCCCCAAGGGGCTTCTCACCTTCTCACGGGACGGGTAGTAGGCAGCGCACACGGCCTGGCGCAGGCGTGCCAGGTAGGAGCCAAAGATGGTGATGAAAAGCCAGACACCGTACAGGATTCCTGGTGGCAAGAGATGAGTCACACAAGGGTGGGCTCTCTGTGGGTCCCCCCACCCACCCAGGCCATTGAGGATCTGCACACCGATGGTGATGTAGCTGCTGTGGTCGGGCTCCACGGGCTCGATGAGGCAGACCTGGGACAGCACCGAGACCTTCCCCTCCTGCAGCGCGTTGAAGGCAGAGACCAAGTCCTGGAAGATCTCGCTGGTGTAGCCCGTCCCATTGACATTGACAGTCATCGTGGATGGTGCTGTGGGACAGAGCAGCTCAGCACTGGGATCACCCCAAAGCCCCGACCCCCCCTGACTGCAGAACACCTCAGGCTGCTGTTGTGGTGCAGTGGGTTCTGCTCACCCCTGGCGATGACCTCCCCACTCAGCTGGTGCCGGAACAGGTCGAGCAGCCAGAAGATGCCATAGTCGGCCAGGATGATGCTGAGCCCCAGCAGCACATGGCGCAGGAACCCCATCACCTGTATCCCATACTGCTGTCGCTCCTTCTTTGACAGCCACAGCGCAGCTGGACAGCGACAGGAGCACCGTGAGATCGTGCTGGGAGCCCCCACCTCCCCACTGTGCTCGGGGCTGGACCGGGGGACACTCTCAGGGGTGGGAGGGACTGACCTGGGGGGATGTAGCGGCCCCTCTCCAGCGCCGTCAGGGGCAGCACGGTGGCTCTGCCCTGCTCCGCGCACCGCAGGTCCAGCTCCACAAAGCGCCGGGTGATATAAACGTTGTCAAAGGTGTCGTCCCTCAGGTAGCGGCGCCGGTACCGAATGGCGCTGGGGGCACAGCGGGGAAGCTGAGCACTGGGTCCCTGTCCCCATGGGTGCCAGAGCAGGACCCCAGCAGGACCCCCAGCCCACTCACTGGAAGCCCAAGTAGAGGATGGCCAAGAGGGAGAGGTAGGAGAAGACCTCCAGGCCGCGGTGGTAGGGCTCCATGTACTGCTGCACGGCCTCCATCATGTCCAGGGACACCTGCCCCAGGCTCTTGCTGGCGTTCAGGTTGATGGCGAAGTGGTGCACGACCGAGATGTTGAACTCAAACTCGGCGCGGACACGGTCCAGAGCGACCGTGATGGCTGCGGGGGTGACAAGGGGCTGTGCAGCGCAGAGCAGGAGAGAGAGCGGGGAGAGGGGAACAGAGCAGGGCCCCTGACCCCTCATGGCACTGAGACACTCACGGGCTGCGACCTTTCTCCGGATGAAGCTCTGGATGTACTGCGGGATGATGCAGAAGACAGAGGCCACTGTGGAGAGGGGGGATCTCTGTCAGGGTGGGTCCCTCACCATGGGCACAAGTCCTTCCCACCCACAACCAAACCTCCCGTTGCAGAGGGACAGAGACTCACAAACGTCGGCCAAGCTGCAGACGAACTTGAAGCTGAGTACGACGTAGCAGAGGTGGAACAGGAGGGGGAGGGCGCGCTCACAGCTGTCCTTGGCCTTGTCGATGGCGCGAACGCACCTGCCGTAGGGAGTCCCCAGCTCCCGGTTGCAGATGTTGCCGATCTTCGACAGCCACAGCCAGACGTTGCGCAGGCTCCGGGCTGCGGGCAGGGAGTGGGTGTTGGAGACTGAAAGGGGTGGACTGAAAGCGGGGTGGGGGGTGTTGGACCTCGGGAGACCCTTGGGGACGCCGCTCACCGACGTGTCTGGTGGAGTCCATGATGGAGCGGATGAACTTGCGGACACGGTCGCCCACCACCTTGGCGTTCTGGCCAATGTCCTTGATTTTATTCTGCAGCTCTGCAGAGAGGGGGGACCCCTGAGCATACCCCGAGGGGCGAGGGCAGCCCAGGGCTGCCTGGAGGAGCGCCCAGGAAGGGACTCTCCAATCCCCCTCCCTCCCCACAGCCCCCACTCACTCAGCAGTGGCTCCTTGGCGCGTTCCAGCCTCTCAGCTGTCTGGTTTTGGGCCAGTTCGGCCCCGCACGACAGTGCCTTGGCGAGCTGGGAGACGTTGTGCATGACATTGGTGCCCGGGCCCTGCACGGTCAGGCCCAGCGCCAGCATCATAACCAGCATCTTCCCCTCCCCTGCGGAGACAGGGCAACCCTGGGCTCAGCTGGGAGCTGACACCCCCCTCAGCATTCCTTCCCTGCCCCCCTGACCCGCGGCTGCTCACTGGTGAAGAAGTGGGGCAGTGCCAGCAGCACGATCATCCGTGTCTTCACGGAGAAGGCCATGCCCAGCCCCAGCCCTGCTCCCAGGATCGTGGTGATCACCAGGCAGTACCAGACATTGTGGCCCTGCACCAGCAGCACCAGAGCCCCGTAAATGCTGGCCAGAGCCAGGCCCAGCACGAAGCCGCCGGCGCTGCGGGCGAACTCCAGCGCCTGGCTCGGCTTCTCCATCCGGCGCTTGGCCCCACGCTGTGATGCCAGGGTCTTGCCCCGGCCCCTCCACCCCTGCAGGGCTTTGCACAGCCCCGAGAGCAGCCCCATAGCGAGGCTCCTGCTGCTCCCTCGGGCTCTTTCTCGGTCGGATAACAGGAGGCAGAATGAGCCGCCTGCAACGGGCCACCACCGTCCGTTGCCTTGGTGTCGGTTACCGCATCACAGGGGCGCTGTCCCAGCGCGGTGGGTGCTGCTCACCCGGAGGTACAGCTTCTAAATAGAGAAAAATCTACATAACACTGTCAGAACTGCAGCTCTGACAAGCCTCAGTCCCCGCAGTTCCTGTAGAGAGAAGAGACTTGAGCCAGGACATCAGTGGGACCCAGAGCCGATGGAAGGGTGAACAGACTGACCGAGGACAGTTGGCCACACAACCATGGGGAGGTCGGGCTGTGAGGAAGAAACAAGGCCAACCATCCATCAAAAGGGAAACTGAGGCATTCCAGCAGGAGGAGATCACGACCACGGAGTCAAGGAACTCACTGACTCACAAGAAAGAGAAAACTGAGCATGTGGCCTAATTAGCACGAGAAGCGAGATAATAACTTTTAACCATTTGAAGAGAAAATAATAATGAATGAGTAACCACGTAACTTGTAGCCCATGAGCATTTAACGGCTGCTTGCTAAAGGGTCGAAATAGTGAGAAGTTTTGCTGGTTTTGGTAGTCAGGGGATTGGGGATTCTCCTGCGCAGAGCTGGAAACGCCGTAAATCAAATCCCTCGGCCCTGGGTGGGATCAGCCTCGTGCACTCTGGAGGCAGGAGGAGGGATGGGAGGGGGTGTAGGGGGGACAGAGGCGCAGGGGCTGGTGGAGGTGGGAAATAAGGGTGAGGGTCTCCACTGTCTGGGGTGATGAAGGAGGTGATGAAGGCAGGGGTGTCTGTTGTACGGGATGGTGAAAGTGGGGGTCTCTGCTGCCCTGGGGGATGGAGGCAGAGGGTGGTGAAGGTGGGGGTCTCCAGTGTACGAGGAGACGAAGGGGAGGATCTCCAGAGCACGAGACAGTGAAGGCGGGTATCTCTGCTGTCTCGGGGGATGCAGGTGGAAGTCTCTGAAGCTCTGGGAGATGAAGGCAGGGCGTGTGTGGGGGGTCTCCACTGTATGGAGTAATGAAGGCGGGGGGCTCCAGTGCCCCGGGAGATGAAGGTAAGCGATCCCCACTGTACGGGGTGATGAAGGCTGTGGGCTCCAGTGTCCCGGGAGATGACGGTAAGCGATCCCCACTGTGCGGGGTGATGAAGGCGGGGGTCTCCAGTGCCCCGGGAGACGAAGGTAAGCGATCCCCACTGTGCGGGGTGATGAAGGCGGGGGTCTGCACTGTCCCGGGGGACGGGAATCCCGCTCGCAGCATCCCCCCGCACAGCACCACCCGCTCTCGGGAGCCGCCCCCGGCCCGCCCCGGGGCTGGGCGGTGCCGGCAGAGCGGAACGGGCCGACGGGGCTGTCCGGGAAGTCCCGCCCCNNNNGCGGGGGTCCCCGCGAGGAGATCGGGATGGGATCGGGAGTTGTTGCTTCTCTGGAAACTCGGTGCCCCCCACACTCCCCGGGACGTTCGCGGTGTCCCCACCTGGATGCTCGGTGTGTCCTCCCCGTACGCTCGCTGTCCCCCCGGGGGCCGCTCGGTGCCCTCCCCCCGGGGACTCGGTGCCCCCTCCCCGGGACACTCGATGCCCACCCCGGGAAAGTTCGGTGTGTCCTCCCGGGACACTCGGTGCCCACCCCGGGGACGCTCGGTGTGTCCTTGACGGACTCTCGGTGTCCCCCCCCGGGACTCTCGGTGTCCCCCCTCGTG
>WEKX01003810.1:49448-59658 GCA_013390025.1 Pitta sordida | reverse complement strand
GGTTGGGGGGTGGCAGGGGGCAAGGGGCAAGGGGCCGGCTCACCCTGACCACTGCTCCTGCCCTGGCAGACGTAGTGCCCGCCCGGGGCGTCGCGGTCCCGCCTCAGCCCCGCACCCCGTGCCTGGTGCTCGTGCTCCTGGCCCTGCTCTGGATCTGACCCCGGTGCTGCCCGTGGTGGGGGGACGGGCTCCTCTGCCCCAGAGCCGCTTCCAGACTCTTCCTCACCACCAACCCCTGCAAGCCCGTGGGGCAGCCCCAGGCCATGACTCACCTGCCGGACCTCTGCGAAGCCGAGCTGGGGCCGGGCACTCTGGGCTGGAAGGTGAGTGGGGAGTTGGGGGTGCTGGGTGGGCATCCACCTGGTGCACTGCAGCATCCCTTGACAGGGATCTCTCCCTCCCAGGGCCATCACTCGCCGCTGGCATCGCTGCGCGTCGGGATTGCCACGAGTCAGCATCGCTGCCCGCTGGGATCACCGCGCACTGGCATCGCCCTGCCAGCATCGCCCTGCCAGCATCGCCCCGCCGGCCTCCTGCCCCAGCACTGGGCTTCCCTCAGCGAACGCCTGCTCTGCCCCACGGCGGTCACCTCATCTCGTGCCTTCCCCCATGGACCCCCCCACCCCTGGGGGCCGGGGACCCCCAGGCCCTGGCGCAGGGCGGCAGCTCCGATGGTGACGCCCGCTGCTGCCATGTCCTCCTCTCGTGAGGACACACCAGTCTGTCTTCTGGGAAGACGCCTTCCTCCATGCCCTCAGTTTGGTTTTAACCCCTGGTAGTGACTGAGCAATACAGTGTTTGCAAGATCACTGCGCCCCTGGTGTGCCCCCTTGCCTGTGCCCCCTGTCCCTGCAGCCGTGCCAGGGTGGCTGCCTGGGGGGGGGTCACTGACCCTCATTTCCTCTGTAGACCTTAAGGCCAAGGGTTTAATTGCAGCCATTTGATATTGAGTCATCAGCTCCTGTCACCGGAGAGCTTTAATTACAGATGAGCTGCTGGCCATTGGCACCTGGCAGTGGCATGAGCAAAAGGACAAGGAGTCGTGGGGCAGCAGGCTTGGGGGTCACTCACCCCAACCCCCCAGTCAAGCACCCTGGTCTCACTTGCTGCCTTTGGATGGGGTTGGGGTGCCCACAGGACATCCATCCATCCATCCATCCATCCATTCTTCATCCATCCATCCATCCACCCATCCATTCTCCATCCATCTGTTGCACACACCATGACATTCACTCTCAAACCAGGGAGCTCTGGGGGGGTTTCCCCCTTCCCTGATGGGCACCCAGGCTGCAGCAGGGGCCAGTCCCATGGCACAACATGGTCCCTGCTGGGGTCATGGCTCTGGCAAACCACATGTCCCACGTTTGCCTACTGCCAGGGGGGTCCCCTGAGGTGCCATGATCTCCATCCCATGGGTGCAGGTCCCCCCTGCCCTCCTGGGGGGGCCCAGGTGTTGCCCAGCTCCCCCTGGGCTTGCCCGCAGCAGGGCCCCCCAGCCCCTCGCCGCGCAGGCGTTGCCGGCCGCCTGCTGCAGTGGTGCCGGGCACGTCAGACAGGTTTTATGGCTTCTGGGAGAAAGAAGCTGCTTGGCAAGAGGCTGAGCAAAAGCATCGACCGCGTCGCTCCCCTCCCCCCCCCGGCCGCTGCTGCCTGCCCTTCCCCCGCNCCCCCCACACTGCCCCCCAGCCCCACGGGACAGGGGCACCCCCTCCCCATGGGGGACACACGCCCAGTGCAGGGGCATCATGTCCTGTGACTCACCAAAGCAGGATGAGACCATCTGGGAGCCATCGGACCCCAGGGACACCCGAGCAGGACGCTAGGGGTGGGGGCACCCCCTGAAGCACCCCTATGCCAAGATAACGGCGGGGGGCGACTTGCCCTGTGGGACCCCCATAGAAGGGTTGCAGTGTGCTGTGTGCCCTGTGGCATCCCCGTGTGAGGATGCTGAGTGCCCCAAAGGACCACCAGACAAAGGAGCTGTGGGGCTGCTGTGCCCTGCAGGACTCCCATGCAGGGGTGCTGGGGAGCTGCATCCTGTGGGACCCCCGTGCAGGGATTCCAGGAGACAAATCTCTCCTGTGGGACCCCCGTGCAGGGATTCCAGGAGACAAATCCCTCCTGTGGGACCCCCGTGCAGGGATTCCAAGAGACAAATCTCTCCTGTGGGACCCCCGTGCAGGGATTCGGGGGTGGGGGGTGGTGCTGCCCACTGCACTTGCTCCAGTCCCACAGGGATTCCCAGGCGAAGCCGAGGGATCCCTGTGGGGCCCCGGTCGTTGGGTGCTGGGTCCGGGCACAGCGGGGTCCTGTCCTTGAGCCGGCGTTGTTTGGTATGCGGGAGCCGCCGCCAGCTTCAAATCCCATCGACTTCCAATGAGCAATGCCATCAATAACGGCTAATTGATGGCGCGGCCGCTCCAAATCAGATTCCCCGTCCCCTGAATCCAATTGATGGCTCCGCACCCCGCAGCCGCCGCGGCACAAATTGAATCTATTCAAGGAATGGGCTCCATTAGCCCGTCCCTTCTGTCTCGCCATCCCCCCGCCTCGGGCTGCCCCCCCTCCTCGCCACCCCGATGCCACCCACGCCAGTCGGGATGCTGGGGTGCCACGGGGAGGAGCGTGGGGTGAGGATGGTGGGTGCCCCGTGGGGCAGCCCCAGGCGGATGGGATTTAAACCCTCGGAAATTGAGAAGGAAAAATTTACCGCCTGGAATAGCAAGTGAAGGGAAATGTTAATCGGCAGCGCCGAGATGGAGAGCGGGATAAACAGCTGTGCCGTGCCAGGGGCTGGGAGCCACGGCGGGAGGGGAGGTGGGGGCATGGCCGTGCCATGCCCACCCTGTGCCCTGGGTCACCAGCAGGACGGGGACCATGGGTGCACTGTGGCGCTGCCACCAGCCTGGGTGTGTTCCCCAGCGCCGTGGGGTCCCCAGCAGCTTCCACTGCTGCCATCGGGTCCCTCATCCAGCCACGCTGCCAGAGCCTCCCCACCCAGCCGTGCCCGGACAGGGGCCTCAGCGTGTCCCTGACACCCCTCACCACCCCGGGCTGGGGATGAGGTCGGGCACCGCAGCTGTCCCGGGACAGCCCCGGGACACACTGGGGGAGACACTGGGCGCCGTGCCCCATCTGCAGAGAGCTGGGAGGAGCACGGTCCCCCAGGGCTGTGGGACCCGTCCCTGCCTGTCTCCCATGGGTGAGGGGCAATGGCTGCAGCGCCCACCCAGGAGCTGCGGAGAGCATCCCGGAGATGGGAAATGGCTCCGTGTCACCATGGAAACGGGGCCACCGGCTTGCCATGCCGAGGGGACACTGGTGCTGAGGGGACACGCGTGCCGAGCCCGGAGGAGCAGGGCACTGGGTGTGCAGGGCACCGGGCAAGATGCACTGGACACCAAGCACTGGCCACAGGCTACCCAGACCTTGGGGCCACAGCACGGAGCCCATCACCCACCTTGGACCAGCTCCCGGGTCACCCAGCGGTTGTGGGCATTCAGGGGGATGCCACCCCATCCTGATGCCACCCTGGCATGATGTCACCCTGGCTGGGCAGCTCCACACCACCACACCAGTGCTCATGACGGGGCACGGGGGCTGCAGCAGCTGTTCCCGAGCAGCCGCCTGATGATGCGCATCGTCAAGGTTATAATTTAGCAAAACACTCAGCGGGGGCTTGGAGGGAGCCGGGCCCGCGCCAGCTAATTAACCAGAGCCGCACGCACCGAGCCCACTCCTGCCATAGCAATGAGGGCACGGGGCTCACACCAGCACGGCACACGCAGGGGCCACCACCACATCCCACCCACACCCCGTGGGACTGGGCTCCGCTGACTTGTCCCAGCTGCCAGGTGAGCACTGACACTTGTGTCCACTCCAGGGCCCAGGGTGGTGTGGCGGGGAGGGTCACCAGGGCGTGGGGCAGCCTGGCACTGGTGGGGATGTTGGCACAGGTGGCATTGCCTGCACCATCACTGTCTGGGCTGGGGTGTCTGTCTGTCCCTGCCCGTGTCCTTGTGTGTGCTGGAGTGGCCTCTCTCCAGCCCGATGTAATCCTGATGGACAATAATCCTGCTGTGCTGGAACGGGGATGTGCAGGAGCTGTCTGTGCTGCCAGCGATGCCTGGACCTGCTGCATACTGAGGGCCTGGGGGGGTCCCCATGCTGTGACCCTCTCTGGGTTTCCAGGTAGGACAATTGGGACATTAATGGATGGGTGCAAGTGACACGGTGTCACCACCCCAGTACACTCTATCTCCGTCCCCAGGGCAGCCAGACAGTGAGGCAAGGGACTGGGCTGGGCACCCACCCAGAGGTGCCTAAATGGGTGCTGCGGGGATTGGTCACAGGGCTCGGTGTCAGGCTGTCACTGTGACCCTGGGGAGGGTGGCTCACACCACCCCCACTGCTGCCAGGCCCCTCTGGGCGATGCTGGGGGGAAGGATGGGTTAGAGCCCTGGGGTGTCTCAGACTCTCTCCCCACATACACTGATCTGCCCTGTGTTCCTTTGATCCTCAGGCTGCTAATGAGCTTCCCTGGCAAAGCCCTCGTTAGCCGTGCCAGAGCCCAGCGCTTCCTGGCCAGCGTCTGGCTCTGCCAGGCACGGGGCTGGCATGCCCTGCTCTGCCACGGGCAGCTCCCCAGGTCCCTGCACTGCCAACCCAGGGACAGGGGCAGGATGAGCAGGTCCCAGGCAGGGGGATAACACGTCTGGGCTGTGGCCAAAGGCAAACACAGCACAGGCGGATCAATGCACCGCGTTATTGATGAAGGAGCACCAAGTGAGCTGTGACAGCAACACCCGGCGTGGGGGACACAGGGCCACGTTCACACCCAGGCATGGCACCCCCGCCCAGCCCAGGTGGAGCGACTGGGCACCCACTGCCAGGCTGCAGGGCTGCTGCACCCACCCAGGGTCCTCTGCTACCCCTTTGTGTGGTTGGTGCCAGCGTTACAGGGCACTCCATTCCTCCCAGGACCTTTCGGTGCTCTCCTGACTGTCCTCGGTGGTGCTCAGTCCCCCGTCCAGCACCCAGCTCCCAGTACCACCCGACCATCAGCACAGGGTTGGGGCAGCTGCAGCCAGCAGAGGAACCCCTGTTTTCACGGTGGTCTCCACACCCCCGACCCCTCTCATGAGCCTTTTCCAAGGGCTGCATTATTGAAGCCCACCCCCACCCCGTGCCATCGCTCACGGCCGCGGTGTCGGCAGGCGCTGCATCAGACCTGATGAATATTTCAGGCCCTGAAATCTCCTGCGCCTGCACGCTCAGCCCCGGCCCCCCACTGCCCCCCCACTTTATTACCTCATTTGATTCTCCTGCCTGGCACCAAGGGCACAGAGTGACTGGGACACTGTGTCCCCTGGACCCTCTCCCTGGGGGGGGTCACTCACTGTCTGCCCAGGATGGGATGGGCTCGGGCTGTCCCCGAGGGGCACATGGGCGATGCCAGGGTGGATGACCCATCACTAAGGTAGAGCTGGAGCATCCCTGCACTGCCGAGCTCGGTGCCAGCTGCGAGTACCCAGGATGACTCCTTTGTTCCCTGGGACACCTGTGACAATCCCCTGCCATCGTTCGGACACGAGGGGCTGCAGTTCCCCCAGCACCATCGCCTGCAGGGTCAGGGCAGGGGTCTGGGCACAACCTGGGGCAAAGCATGGCATGGACCTGTCCCCGTCACTCCCAGCCTGGCACCCCCTGGTTGACTCCTACCTCTGTCAACGCACTCAGACACTGATTGTGGTGTGATCTACATGCGCTGGGAGCAGGATGTCGATGCTGCCTGTCACCCCTCGATTGGATTAACATCACTTGGGCACTCCCAGGCATGGGACACGGGGGTGGCACAGCCAGGATGAGCAGAGCACCATCCTCCAGGCCCAGCCGGGAGCCAAATGCTGAGGCTGGTGGCCACAGACCCATCTCTGTGTCCTTGTCCCTTCCCGGGGGAGCTGTGGCTGCCACACTGCAGCGGGGCCAGGTGCCAGCCCCAGCCCACACCACACGGTTCCTAGCCAGCACACATGCCCTCGGGCACATCCCTGCTGTGGCCTCGCTGGAGCAGGAAGGGTCGGGAGCGGGGCTGGGGCTGTCACCGGCGGATGATATTGGAGTGATCTTGAGGCCGGGAGGGAGGTTCGCCATGCGGGAGGCGAGGAAAGGAGCCGGCTGAGTCACCCAGAGCCGGCTGCTGACTCAGGCGCTTCCTGCCAGGTAGTCCCGGCCGCTGGCGTGTGGGCTGCCGGGACACGGGATGTGGCAGAGGGCACTGCAGGGACCCTGGCACCACCTCAGCCCAGCCCAGAGCCCGTCGTGCCACAGGGTGGGCTGAGGTGGGGGGGTGTGTGTCTACTGACCCGTTTCTACCTGGGATCACTCACACGCTGGGGCGGCATCGGGACCGTGGGAGCCACGAGGAGCCGGTCGCTGGCACCTCCCACCCCTGGCACCTCTGGGTGCCCACGCACCCAGGGCGGGTGAGATTTGGCACAGCGGGGCCTTGCCGGAGCCACGGTTCCGGCAAAGAGGCGCCCAGTGCCCAGGGCAGGAACCCTGCAGCTTCCTCCAGCCGGGCAGCGGGAGCAGGCCCAGTGCCAGAGCGGGAAGGCAGCGGGGCTGGGAACCACGCACGGCTCCATCCAGCAGCTCCGTGAGAAAACTGATTTCCTCCGACAGCCCTGGCGCTGCCGCCCGGCGCCGCTGCCTCCCCACTGGTGACCGGCGCTGCAGAACCCTCGCTTCAATCCCGCACCATCCAGCTCCACGTCAATTAGCTCAGGCCACTGAGGTGCTAATTAGCAAATTGCCCCCATGTCCCTCTGCCAGGCAAGGCTCACCTTTGACACCCCCAGCGTGAGGCCTGTGGCTCACCAGAGAGGTGATCTGCTGGCCAGTGGCACTGCCAGCCATCTTCACCTCCCCTGTGCCTGTGCTGCCAGCGCCCTGAGCCCAGCCCCAGGATGTCCCACGGGCTGGGGCTCCCCCCTCACCCCGGGAAATGCGAGGGCTCAGACCCCGCACCCTCCTCGGCGGGGGGAACACACTCGCCCAGCGCTCGTCAAGGCGCAGACGCAGCGCAGCCATCCGTGAGACTTCATTCAAATTTAACGACCGACGCGGGACATAAAAAGGGAAGGAAGGGGCAGCGAGGAGCAGCGGGGCTGGGACCCAGCATGGGCTGTGCATTCCCCAGGTGTGCCAGCCTGGCAGGATGGCCCCCAGCCCAAACCCTGGCACGGGGCTGCGAGGGGCTCCCCTGAGTGCTGCCAGGAGGAGGTGGCAGGAGCCAGGAGGACAGCTCATCTCCACATGGGACATGCCAGCACTGCCAGCACCCCAACCCAGGCTGTCCGCCCTGCATGCCATCGGCATGTTCTTGCCGTGTCCGGCTGGACACGTGCCGGCACCTGGTTCCTGCGGGCGGGTCAGGAGCCCTGAGCTCAGCGCGTTGGGGCCTGGTAGGTGTGGCTGGTGAATATTTCATGCCCGCGTTCACCGAGCCCTTTCTTGGTTACACTCCTGCCTCCTCCCCGTGCTCTCGCCATGTTTATTTATTTAATGAATTATTTATCGGTTCCCCCTCTCGCTCTGCTGGGCGCTGCCCCCCCTCCCCGCTCCCCCAGCCCAGCTCCCAGCCCGGCGCGATGATTTATTGAATGCCGGCTCTGCTCTGCGGTTGCGACATGCTGTCACAGGAAGCCGCGGTTAAACATTAACCGAGGCGGGCAAAGCGGGTCCCCTGCCCTGCCAGACACGCGCAGTGGCAGGACCCCTGTGCCCACCCTGCTCGGTCCCCGTGGAATGGAGGGTGAGGGGCTTCGCTCTGGTGCCTGCCTTGAAGGCGAAAGCTGCTGGTTCTCAGCGTGACTGGCATGGGGTGGAGGAGACAGAGTGGCACAGAAATGGGTGGGAACCAAAGCTATGCCCCGGCTCTCCTGGAGAGCTCAAGGCCTTTTGTATCCTCTGTGTCCCCCGGACATCCCACCACAGATTTGCTGGGGCAAATCCCAGTTAAGCCCCCTCGGTGTGCTGGGGTCTCTCCCCACGCCCCGGGGGTGATGCCTGGAGGGTGCTGGCACCCACACATGGGCACACACACCACGATCCACCAGGGCTATGCTCTGCCACACGGGTCCCTCCGTTCCCGCCGGAGCACTCAGTGCATCCCACCATGTCCCCACCCGCCAGGGTGCCGTGGGATGGGGGGGACTCCCGTGGTGAGCGCAGCGGCGTGCGGGCGCTGGCAGCGGTGTGTGCGTTGCCATGAGCAGGGGGGTTTCCATGTGGAGGTGGGTGTTGCCATGGGTTTGCCGAGCCGAGGCGTTTCCATGGTGGCAGAGCAGCGCTGCCGGTCCTCCCAGAGGTGCGCAGCACCCCAGGATGCCACCGCTGCCGCTGCCATCACGCCCTGGCACTTGGGTGCCCCAGTCCCTGCAGCACCGCCCTGTGCCCCCCCTGCTTCCCACCCCCAGGCAGCCAGAGCCCTTTTCCACGTGTTGTGTTTTCTTCACTTCACTTCTCTGGATGAATAATTAATAGAAGCTTTTTTGGTCCTCCGGGCCCTTCGGCTGGCCCCCTCCCCCTCTCTGGCAGGGCTCTGGCAGGGGGCTTGTGCCCCCAGTACAGATGGGGCCTGGGGCGTCACAACACTGCGTCCCCCACGGTGCCAAGTGGGACTGAAGATCCTGGCCACCATCATCCTCATCCGCCTCCATGGGCTGGGGAAGCGTCAAAGGATTTTGGCGAACCCTAAAAGAGGGGCTCCACACTGAGGTCCCCCCACAGGCGTGAGGAGATGGGATGTCCTCCGAGACTCGGCACACAGTGACACCCACCCAGGCCTGGGAGCTGCTGTGCCTGCAGGGGACGTGGGGACGCGGCTGTTTGGCACCGCACCACCCTGGCCACGCTCACTACACCAGCGAGATGGCTCCTGCCAGGAGCAGCCCGGGCCGGCTCAGCAAGCCCAGCTGTGGTTTCGGGAGCCTCCTGGTTTCATTCACAAGATCCTCAGGCTGCCAAAGCCCCGGGTGATGCANTGACGGGCGAGCTGCGTGTGCCCGCGCCGGTGTGAGCGCGCTCGTGTGTGCACACACGTGTGCCAGGGTGCGGATCACCTGGCACACAGCTCTGCCGGGCGGTGCCGCATGGCAGTTGCTAAGGGATCTCACCAAAGACGGGCAGCGGGAGCTGGCGCTCAGCTCAATCTCGTCTTTCTGCATGGTCAGCAGGGACCCACGCCCGGGGAGCACCCACAGCCCCCGTGGTTCCTCCATGGGGGGGCTTGGCCCTGCAGGTGGGCACCAGGCCACGTGCTGGCTCCTGGGGGAGGACAGGGCAGGCAGCAGAGCCTGACTCTGTCTGTGCCACTCAGTACCCAAACTGGTCTGGCACATGGGCCCCAGCTCACTCCTGGGTGCCCACCCTCCCAACCACTGTCATGTCCCCAGGGGGACCAAACCACTCTGTGAACACGTGTGACCCCCATGCCACTGGCAGCAGCAGCGAGAGGACCCTCTGGGGTCCTGAGCCCCCACCCCTCAGCCACAGCACCCCGAGGGGCCAGTGCCCCGAGGCCCAGAGCTCCCACCCAGGGAGACCCCAACGTCAGTAGGACCCAACTCCGTTGTTCCCATCTGTAGGTGACCTGGTGAGACCCCAGTGGCACCTGATCCCAGTGGGACAGGCACTGGTGTCCCTACCCACAGGAGTCCCTGGGAGACCCCAACACCAGTGCCACCTGACCCCAACGGGACCCGGCACAGGTGCTCCCTTGCACGAAGGTCCCAGTGGGACCCCAATGTCACCAGGACCTGGCCCTGGTGCCACCACCTGTGCAGGTCCTGGTGAGCCCCAGACCCAGCGCCCTCACCCGGGGGCATCCGAGTGAGACCCCGACACCAGTGGCACCTGATCCCAGTGGGATCTGGCCCCGCCGCCTCCACCCGCGGGGACCCACAGCCCGAGCCCGGTGTCGATGCCGGTGTCGGGGCCGGTGTCGGTGCCGGTGTCGGTGTCGGTGCCGGTGTCGGTGTCGGGGCCGGTGTCGGGGCCGGTGTCGGTGTCGGGGCCGGTGTCGGTGCCGGTGTCGGGGCCGGTGTCGGTGTCGGGGCCGGTGTCGGTGCCGGTGTCGGGGTCGGTGCCGGTGTCGGTGTCGGGGCCGGTGTCGGGGCCGGTGTCGGTGTCGGGGCCGGTGTCGGTG
>WEKX01003809.1:0-20708 GCA_013390025.1 Pitta sordida | reverse complement strand
GCAAGTAACGGGGGATCACTGTATAACCTAAACTAGCAGAGGAAACTAATGTCACAAATTTGTTGATCTAAACTAATCTATTCTAATACAGTCAACAGAGGTTCTCTGTCTAGGGGTATACATCTATTTAGGTCTGATTTAGTATAGGAGATAGTTTGAAAACATGAAGAGCCTGGATAACAGCACAAAGCAAAATGAAGAATCGCAAGGGGACAATTACAGCTCTGTTCATGAGTTTAAGAACCAGAAATTTGAAAAAAAATAACTTGGTCACCAAAATCCCACTGAATTTCTACAGCACTGAGACATCTTACTTTTAGAAACACCACATATTTTAATTTTCCAGTGCTTTTTCACAGAATCACAGAATCAGTAAGGTTGGAAAAGACCTTAGAGATCATCGAGTCCAACCTATCACCTATTACCTAACCTAGCCAAACCTGTTACCTAACCTGTTGCCATCCTGCTACCAACACACCATCCTACCTATAACACACTAGCAATAAATAGGATTAGACAGAAAGTCACTCTACCCATGTATACCTATTCAAATGACACACGTCTGGGAGCATAGTCATTCCTCAAGACAATAATGCATTCACTCTATTTCTTCACTTTATCCAAGGTAAGAGTCCAATAGAGATGAGAAGTTGAGTGTAAGTCGTTACAAATCAACTGAAAAGCAAGAGATATGACAGACTTGTTTCATATAGTCCTGATTCATAAAGATGACAGCAGTGGAACTACAATGGTGTACATAAGTCAGGATTTTCTAGTTTACCATTGAGTATCCAGAAAAGTGGCTCCTCTCTCTCTCGTCAGTTTGTTGGGGTGGTTGTGATTTCTTTTTCCTATTTTTTTTTAATTGCATACATAGTTTACATAGCAAAATGTAATCTTTCTTTATTTCTAGCTCAAGGTTTTCTGGTTGTCCATCTCTCTGCAGAAAAGCCTAATAGGCTTTGAAGTCTGTGGGTGTTCACTTGGGAATTGGACTACATGATCCCTGTGGGTCCCTTCCAACTCAGAATATCCTGTGAACCTTTGTGAACAGTCAAAATTTCATAAATAAAAGTTTTTATAAAAGGCCTGCTTGGGAGGACCAGGGGGCAGGGTGTGAAAATACTCGAAGTGCTTTATGCACAGAGACTTTTTTGACGTCCATCTTGCATGTAATGTTAGAGGTCCATCAACACCCTAGACTAGCAGCTTGCCTGTATACAGTATTAGTTATAATACAGAATGGGAAAGAGAATTCCCACGTTCATCATCCTGACCTTGCCAAACCAGTACACCTTAGCTGTCTCGGAAAAGGAAGGGCCAGTAAACAAGATATGTACAACTATGCCTACAGCTTACATAAGGAGCTCCAAGTGAATTTATCTGACAATATACACAGTGGAAGTCAATATTGGGTTTTACATGTTTGCACAGCTGTTACAGACCAACGCTTTTATCACTGTTATTTTTATTTAAGTCAATGACTGTTAAATCATTGCCTTATTCCTCTTTTTTTTCTTCCAAGCTGCCTCTCTGATTTTCTCATATTTGCAATTCCCTTCACCTTTTATTTCCTTCTTTATTTAACTACTTTCTATACCACTTCCACTAGCCTTTCAAACCTCTCCTTTTGCTACATGATGTTCTCTTTTCCATCTTACTTTGTGGTTTCCTTATACTTCACTCTCTGCCAACTTGACTTTTTTCCTCTTTCTTTTTCCCTGCTGTTTATAATAATCAGGTTCATAGAATAGCACAAGATGGAAGGAGTCTAACTCCCTGCTCCTTGCAGGACTATGTAGTACCTAAGGCATACTATTTAAAATGTTGTCAAAATGCTCCGTGAACTCTGACAGGCTTAGTGCCATGACCACTTCCCTAAACACGGACTACTTATTGAATTTGCACGTCATTTTTGCACAGGAGCTGTGCTAATTATTTCTGTAGCATTCCAATTGTAGCACACATGGCCAAAGCAAGCACAATTGGAGGTCGCTTGGATGTCGCCTATCCCTTTCCAATAACCCTAATTTAGCAGACCAGCTCAGATGATGGCAGCCTGTCCACGCCTTGCTCTGCCAGCTTAACCACCATGCAGAAAGTAAAATCTCCGAATTTGATCAATTTGCTGCCACAAAACCTCAATTTTTAAGATCGGGAGACAAAGCAATNGAGGGGCCCAGAACTGAATACAATACTATGTATTGTGAGTATGTAACTATGTATATACATATATATATGTATGTAGTACACAATACTATGTATGTCAGTATGTAACTATGGCTGAAGCATTTTTCATTCCTGACTGGGTGTAGGATTTGACGGGATACTAAGTAAAATTGTCAACAACACTAAATTGGGAGGTCCTACAGAGAGACCTGGACTAATTAGAGAGATGGGCAACCACCAATAGTATGAAGTTTAACAACAGCAATTACCAGATTCTGCACCTGAGATGGGACAATTCTGGCTCTGTGTATAGTTTGAGAAACAAAGAGACTGGAGAGAAGTGCTGTGGAAAGAGACCTGCTGGTCCTGGTCGATGGCAAGCTGAATACGAGTCAGCAGTGCCCTGGCAGCCAGGAGGGCCAACCAGGCGTCAGGCAAAGCATCACCAACTGGTCAAGGGAGGGGATTGTCCCACTCTGCTCTGCAGTGGTGTGGCCTCACCTTGAATATTGTGTGAAGTTTTGGGGCCCCATGATAAAAAAAAAGATATTAAGCTATTAGACAGTGGCCAAAGGAGGGCCACGAGGATGGTGAAGCTGTATAAGGAGTGGCTGAGGTCACTTTGTTTGATCAGCCTGGAAAAGAGGAGACTGAGAGGAGACTTCATTGTGATCTTCAACACCCTCACGAAGGGAAGCAGAAGAGCAGGGATGCATCACTCTCGTGACCAGTGACAGGACTCAAGGAAACTTCATGAAGCTGAGTCAGGGGAAGTTTAGGCAGGAAAAGGTTTGGCTGAGCATTAGAACAGGCTCCACAGGTCACAGCACCAAGCCTTAGAGAGTTCAAGATGCATTTGGACAATGCTCTCAGGTACATGGGGTGATTCTTAGGGTGTCCTGCACAGACCTAGGAGTTGGACTCAATGGTCCTGATGGATCCCTTCCAGCTAAGCATATTCTATGATACTAGACTCACAGTGAATGCTCTGAACACCAAGGCATTCATAGATGAAACACAACAGCATAAAATTTCTTCTTGTGGAAAATTACATTTCCTCGTATTAAGGAAGAGTCTAAGTGTTTTTACCATCTCAATGCTGAACACACCGACTTCCCACAAGAAATCCTTCTTCCTTACAGATGACTTCCAAGTATCTCATCATGTGAATTAACCCACCCTGGCCCTGGATCCAGCAGGGTAATAGTGTAGCACCTTCCCAAAAGCTTTCAGAGGCGATGAGGTAATGGATGGTTACTGCCCACCTGAAGGTACAGAAGGCTGGTCTCCCTTACCTTCAGCTAAGTATTAATTACATTATTCTTGGACCCAAAACTGAAGACTGAAAGCTGATACGGAACATCACCAGCTTTTTTGAGAGCCCATTTCATTGGTTAACTGTAGTCACAGCTGTGAAGCTCTTTTCAATATTCAGACCATTACTTCTTAAAATGATTGTCATGGTCAGCTATCTAAATGTGTTTATTTTGCAGAACATGAATAAGTGATGCACCTGATCACAATGCAAGTGTTATGCAGCTTCACAACATTTTTGTTGTCTGTCATAATGAGCAAGCACAGAATAGGCCTTGTCTGTTGGCACTGTCCCTCTGTCAGGGAATTTCCATTCATTTAGTAGCTCCAGGCAGGCAGCTAAAGCAATCTTAATGGACAAAAAGCATCCATACACCAAAGCCACAAACCTTTATTCAGGCATAGACAGTTCAAAGTACACTCAAGCTCTCCTGCTAAAAAATTTTGGGTCATTAGCAACAGGCTGATGAGAAAGGGGATGATGTCAGAATAGCACACAGTTACCTCTCCATACAGCACGCAAAATTATCCCTGCTGCTAAAGAAATAGTTTTGCAATCATATTTGGAACTGCTGTAACCAAACATGAATCTCCTTTTCTTTTTGATGCTAAAATGCTATTAATTAGTAAAAATATCTTCTCTCCAGACAGGAAGAGAAGACCACTTTCTCATGTAGAGTATTTTCTGAAATACTCCATGGTTCATACTGCTCCAACACTAAGCAACCAGGTTTACTCCCTTCTAAGCACAAAATCCAGAGAAATATTTCCCCCATACCTCCCTGAGAAGACAGCCTGCTCTCTGGTGGTTTGAGCTGAGAGAAGCTTCCTCCTGTTAGGATGAAACCCCACAATGGCCAACCTTTAATCTTCTACTTATTCAACAACCTAAGAAAAGTATATGCATAGTCTTTGCAAGAGGCTGAAGAAAAATCAGCTTCTTTGTTTACCTGCTGCTGAATCACAGCACTGCTAAAGATGTAAAAAAAAAAAATTGTTTAATTTCATCTACACTTTCTCCACATTTTCCTCAAGGGTATGGATTCTTTGGATGTTTCTCAGCAATATCAGTTCTCCCACCCTCACTGCTACAGTACCGTACAGTAACATAGAACTTTCCTTAAAATAGGTGAAACTGCCAACTGACAGAAAATCAACAGATTTTGATACTTACAGTGAACTCAGGCAAAATAAAATGGAAGTTCAAAATGCTACTGAAATATATCGACTGTGGGGAGAATATTTCAAAAAGTAGGGAGTAAGAGAAAAATATAAACATTTACATTATTTTGAAGGGCATGTTATTAAAAATGCAGTCAAGCAGGAAGTCCATTAAGATGAGAATAATTCAGAAGAACACAGAGTACAAAATGCAATTAATTGAGATAGGAAATAAGAATTAAAAGCAATTACTATGTTTTGCAAAGGCAGGATAAATGCAACTTAATCACACTGTTCAGTGCTGTGTGGCTTGGGGGGTTTTGTTGGTTTGGGGGGACTTTTTAGTGTTGTGTTTATTTTAATTTTCACGAGTAGATCCTCACAGCCCCCATGCTCTCTCAAATCAATTGAAAATAGTAATTAAAAAAAGTTCCACTTCAGGGTCCCAATATGCCTGTGGGTAATACCACATACAACGTCATGGAAATAGTTAGCATGAAAAAGGCTTGCTATCAAATAATTGACTATTGCTCAAAGCATGTACACTCAGGACCTGGTTCCTGGTTTCGCATAGGACAAAGACCTTCAGTAAAAACCATTGTGCTATAAACATAATCCCACCAATTGATTCTAAAGGCCAGTTAAAAGCTATTGCCTGTTACAGACCAGGTAAGCCAAATGATCTGCATTCAGGGACTCAGCAAACTGTCTTTCCACTTGGCGTGGTTTGACCCTGGCTAGATGCCAGAGATTCACCCACAACCTCTCCCGGAGGAAAAAACTGGAAAATAAAACTGGTCACAGGCAAAAGCAAGGCAAACTACAAATGAAGAATATAAAGGATTTATTTATAAACTAACAAGATCACAGCTTGATGTGAGAAGCATCATTTTAAAGGCAACCTTTTCCCCCTACCCCTCCCTCTCTTACAACAGATCTCATATTCCCTTTTTCGACTGGGAGACAAAGGGGAAACAGGGGTAGGGGACAAGCCAGGCAAGTTGGTATTTCTGACCAGATCGAGGGTAGGAACCATCTCTCTGCCCTTCCATAAAGTTCTCTCTCTCTCTCTCACGAGAGGAAAAGTCTTTCATGACCCTTTCCCAAGTGAGATCTCGACCCAGGGATGACAGCTCTTCCATTCTCTGTTTTTCGAGAGTCATAGCACAGGGTGCAGCTTTTTAAGTACTGGCTTTTTGCTGCGTCATAATGAGCCCATCCCAAAGTGCATGGTTCAGATCCTACCACAATGCAATTCTGTCACAAAATGTCTGTCCAAAAGGATCTCTGCCGAGCTCTTAGCTCCAGGCTCCATGTTCTGGGCTCCCAAACATCTGCAGCTGCTGCAGCATGATTCTCCATCTTCAGTCAAGGCCTCAGGTGGACCCTGCATCACTGGTTCCTTTCTCTCTATTCCATAGGCTTCCACCATGGTCCATCCATTCCACAAGCAGCAGCGGGATGCCTGGAAGAACATTCCTACCCCTTCTCTAGTAGGCCTGGGGGGCCTTCACGGCTTTCAGCCTCTCCACACAGGCCCTGCTCCGGCACACTACATCTTGCTACTAAGTTTTTTTTTCTTCTCTCCCAAATATGATTATTCACAGAGGCAGCCCTATCTCTATAACCTTGAATCACTGGCAGCGACTGAGGCCCAGGCAAGAGCTGAGCTGTTAACCCCCTCGCTGCCAGAGAAGCAAAAAACCTACACCAGGACACCACTTGGAATATTTTTACCTCGGTCCCATAAGTGCTCCCAGCAGAGCTCCAGCAATGAATACTGCCTCCAAAGGAAAAACCATCTTCCCATACCTCAGTAAAAACCTCCAAAATGCCTACTGAGAAGGCATGAGAAGTAAGACCAAACAGTATCATCTCTTCCAACAGAAGCACATTCGGTAGTCTTCAAGAAGCTTATGAGGTAGTAGTGAATAGTAGAGCTATTTTAAATAGCATGTAGATGTCATAAGATAAGAAAGAGAAAAATATGGTAAAAAAAAATCTTAAAATGTCAAGTGGCAATGTCAAACAAACCAGATTATACAGGGCACAGGGTGAACCAGCAGCAGTAACACAGGAGCTCGAAAGTCAGCAGCAGCAGCAGCTGCCAATGAACAGGAGCACTAATGATGTTCACCAACTCCATATATACCTCAGGATTCCCTCTTCAGATCTCAGCAACACTTCCTGTATAAGTCTCATCCCAATACAGTCTCAATTCCAGGGACCCTGGGTTTCATTTTCACTGCAGCATAGTATACCAGAACATGACATAGTGTTTCTTTTCAAATCTAATCAAAAGACATTTTACACACAGTGCATCTTCTAAAGAGAGCTGCTTCAGTATTAACGGTTCAGTAATAAATAGCTGGATCGACAAGCATTTACAAATCCTGGAAGTAATTTTATTACATATTACTTTACACTAGATGCCTATTATAAGCCCTTTTTTTCCAGTAATGCTTTTGGAGACAGTTCACTTGTTTTTCTAAAGTCCTATTAATCTTTCAAAAGAGAATAATAACCTGAATCTGACCACATATATTAAAAAATATTTTTGAAATTCACCATATTTTTAATTCACTTTGATGTCTGAACCACTGCGAATTCACTTCCATGATCATTTACACAATTGTGTTTACAGAACAAGACACAGGCTAAGCTTCCACAGGAACTAAATTTAAAAACTAGTTACCAATATACTTTTCCACCAAAACCGCTAATATAAAAAGGTTATCAGTCAGATCAGGGAAGTTAGCAGAAAATGTACTTATCTAGCCCAGAATAGAGCAAAGGAGTTAGTATCCTGGGTAGCAAAGTTGAAACAGGAAGGCTTCAAAATCAGATTAATTTTGAAGAACAGAACATTTGAAGAAGGCTGGTGATCTGCCGGTCACATCATGAACAGAGGAAGATAAAATTCATTAAATAAATCATTCACCAGTATTTAGCAACTCGGCACTGGATATAATATTTACTTTTTGGCTAAAGAACAGTGCTATAAATCCATCCACTTGTAACTTCACTGCCAAAAAAGTTAATGCCATTTATTGAAAGGTTAATTTATATTATCACCTTAATTAGAAAAAAGATTATCTTATCACTTTCTCCCTGAAATGAAGCAGCAGCTGATTGAGAATGCCATACCTACTGGCTAATGAATGATTTCAGTGTCCAATTAACACCAGTATCTGGCTTGGGATTTTATTTTTTTTCCCCTGTCAGAGCATTAGCCCTGTAGTACACTTACTTCTACTAGCAGCAGAAAGTTTCAATCTTGATGTTACCCTTCCAGCAAAAATACAGACAATAAAATGGTCAGGCCCTTTCATGTAACCAGAATTCATGTAACCAGAAGCAAACTTCTAATCACATTAAGGTATGCAAAACAAGGCATGAAAATTTCCTGAGCTTGATTTCAACAGTTATCTCAATATAATAGTAACTGAAGAAATGGATAAGAGTCCATTATGTCCAAGACACTGTAACAGTGATCCATGTGCTCCTATGTGGAGGATCCTGTCAGAAGCTTCATGTTCACAGGTTCACAGGTTATTCCAAGTTGGAAGGGACCCACAAGGACCATCTAGTCCAACTCCCAAGCGAGCACCCACTCAGGGATCGAACCCACAACCCTGGACCCATGGGCATCATGCTCCATCCATCCAAGACTCCCATCGCCTAGACCATGTCACTGAGGTCCTCATCCAGTCTTTTCTTAAACACCTCCAGAGGTTCTTAAACACCTCAGGCTGCCAGCACCAGAACAAGAGGACATGGTCTCAAGCTATGGATGAGGAGGTTTAGACTGGATGTTAGGAAGAGCTTTCTCACAGAGAGAGTGATTCCTCAGTGGAATGGTCTGCCCAGTGAGGTGGTGGAGTCACCATCCCTGGAGGTGTTTAAGAAAAGACTGAATGAGGAACTCAGTGGTATGTTCTAGATAATGGGATGATGGGACAGGGAATTAGGTTATATAATTTAAAAGAGAAAAAATAAGAACTATGATGACATGACCCTGAGATTGGCTCAGATAGAGCACGGTGTCCATGGCTCCTGAGTTGTGGGTTCGATGCCTGCATGGGCATTCGCTTGGGAGTGGGACTCGATGATCCATGTGGGTCCCTTCCAACTCAGAATATTCTGTGATCACTACATCTACTAACTCTCTAATACCATGCCTATACAGACAATACTTGGGGGAAAAAAAAAAAGAAGGAATTATTAAGTCCCAACTTGGCTTGGTGTTTTAATGCAATGAGCATGGGTGGACTTAGTATCTTATTGACATATTGTGTGCAAGCTCTGTTATTTCTTAGGAAATGTAGAGTGCTATTTTCTTAAGACAGTCTTGCAATGACATCAGGCAAGAGATATTAATTTGCTGTACCAAACAGTCATTTGAGAAAGCTACAAGTACTCATTTCTGACAGTGATTGATTCAGTAGTGGGGTTAAGCTCTATAGTTGCCAATATGTTGTTCATCAGTCCTGAACTCACAACATTCACTGAATAAATTATTCTAGAAACTAGGAAAATAAATAACAAAGAAACAAAAGAAGGTAAAATCCAAGTACAGTGAACTCTCGAATCTCGTGAGAGTTTAGGTCTTCCAAAGTCCCACGAAGCCCATGATCCGCAAAGATAGGTAGCTCATGACTATGGAAATAATCTCCACTCGCTCCCCTGCCCCCTCAGCCCCAGCAACCATGGCATCTTCACTGCCATGCCAGGACATGCCAAGCAGTGATGCTGAGCAGCTCTACCCCCTAGTGGCAGGCCACTGAGTGCAGAGGGAGCAGTGCCATCCAGCTCACAGCGCTGCTCTGTTAGCAGCGTCTATGGTGCACGGGGGGCAGCGCCGCTGCACCCACAACCAGGGAGGCATCCCTCCCTCCTGCAGGCGGCCCAAGCACCCAGAACCTTGTTCCCCATCCTCCCACAGGTCAAGGGGATTCCCAGCTTTTGCTGCCACCGCCACTGTTCCAAGCCCAGAAACTTCATGGGAGCCGGCAGAGCTGGGAGCCCCAGAGCCAGCGACTGCCCCTTCCCCCCCTCCCAGGTTTAAACACAGCAGGGTCAAGCTTCCTGCCAGTGTTTATTCCCTGGAGTGCCCATGTCAGAGGTATCGGGGTTGTTGTTGGGATTTGTGTGTTTAAACTCAACTCAACTGTGTTTCAACATGGCTGTGGGGCAGTGACAGCCATGCTTGGAGGAATCCATCAGAGCCAGCGTGGAGCCGGGAACTGCCAGGAACCAGCAGGACAGCCAGGGTGCTGCATTTATTCCCTGGAGCGTCCACGCCAGGGCTGTAGAGGTCACTCCGCCCCCTGCTGCTGCTGGGACCGAGCCTGAGGCAGTGCTGCCACTGGAAGCAGCGCTAGGACCCAGCTGCACAGCGCCCACTCTGTCTCAGGTTGACATGATATAGTATGAGACAAGCAAGTTGGGTTCCCAGCGGGGCACAGGACACTCTCTGGGTGTCCTAACAAGTTAGCGTTAGGGCGCTTAGAGTACACACCATTCCGGGTGAGATCATGGCTTTAAGCCCACACAGCAGTCTGCTCATGCACCCCCCCGGCAAGGTTGACAGAGTGTGTATAAAGCACACACTCTTAAGGGACGGAGTCTGGCCCACCCCAGCTAGAGCCACCCCTCACTGCAGGGAACGGCAGCCCTGCTCCCCAGTGCAGGCCAGCCCCACCTCACGGGGCAGCAGGGACACTCTGGGCATGCACAAGGGAGAAATGCCATGAAGAATGGAGGTGTCTTCACAGGAAAAAACATTGCGATGTACTGAGATTTAAAGCTTGAAGTACTGAGGGTTTACTGTACCACCTTTGCTGCATAACTGCATGATACCATCCTACATCTTTTCTCCTTAATTTTGAGTTTCATTACCAACACTAATTTGAATCCAAATACTAGAAAGATTCACAAGAAGGCATCAATGACTGTACATATGCTCCTACCTGAAAATCTATACCAGGAAAAAAAAAGCCAATAAAATCATACCTTTGCTTCTCATGAATGCTCAATTTTAATTAAATGTCATCACTCCAACTAGATCACACTTCATTCTTCTTTCAGAAGCAAAGCAGAAAATCTATACTCCTGCCTCCTTTGAAGAGACTTTTAACCATGTATCTAGGTTTCTCTCCACCTTTTACTTAGAAAAAAGATTCCCTACGCTTCCCTATAAACTGAAGCAATTTTATCCCACCCATGTAGCAGCTCTCTGAAACTGTCGCCAAGACAATAAATTAACAGACTCTTGTGCTGATCATGAAAGGTAATTCTTTTTTGGCAGTTTTATCTCAAATCCACAGACAGCACTCCTCTCACACACCTGAAGCTCAAGCTCTGCTCTCTATTATTGTGCCATTGCCTACCAAATAGGTTTAATACAAAGAAACAATGTAACAAGCTTCTTTCCAACACTCCAGTCCCCAAGATACTAAAAATTTATTCTTTCCCCCCCTTCTGTTATGAGATCTGCATTGCAGATTTAAATGTTCAGGATTCACATTCTGCCAACAGTGTACCTAGCAGAAACTCAAGAGTTCTAAACTACTTTTCAGAAGGAATAAAATAAGGGTGGGTTGTTTTTCAAGTTAGCATTTTGAAAGTGAATCCAATTCCCTGTCGAAAAAGACCTTTAAGATACATGGGTAAAAGCCAGGCTGTACGTATCATGAGCAGATGCATGCAACTTTCTGCTTCTCCTTACCCCAAAGAAACTCCTAATCCAACATACTTTCACTGTCTCGCACCTTTCTCTTCCTTTCACAATTATCTCCCTCTGCCCCATGGACCAAATCTGGGTGCTCTTTCCCAAGTTGTTCAGTCTCTATACTTTCCCACCAAGGTACATTTCTAACACCCTTCCCTCCTTCACTGTGTGCAAATCTTTTCGCAAAAATAAGGGTGGTGAACTATTACTTAAAATCTGTTTCTTCATTGTAAAATTTGCTTCTCCATTGTCTCGGTCCACGTGGAGGGGAACAGGCCAGCAGGAGAGGCTCATAACAAAACTGAAGCCACTCTCACTGCCCTTCAGCTTGACCCCCTCCTCTCTACTCACAACTTCTCTCTTGCAAAACCAGGTATTGCAAAACTTTACTCAGATAGTCAGTGCCATGAGGCAGGTCACTGAAGATGGACGTGCCTTAAGAGCTGAGGCCTTGCTGCTGCCAAGAGGGGATGACAGCTGCTTGCCTGGGAGAGCTAAATTAATCTAGAATCCACAAGTGAGCTGAGGACACCAAACCCTGTGTTCCTGGGAGCAGACAGAGCCTTCCATCCGCTGAAACAGGAGTTAATGGAGGCACCAACCTTGGGGTTGCCAAATGTAATCAAGCCCTTTCAGCTCTTCTCCTATGAGAAACAGGGGATAGCTTTATGGGTCCTTGCTCAGAACTTAGGACCTGGCAGTAACCTACTTGTCTAAACAGCTTGATGAAGAGCAAGAGGGTGGCCAAGCTGTTTAAAAACTGTAGCAGCAGTCGTGGTCAACATTCAGGAGGCACAGAAGCTCACTGTAGACCAGAAGATACCAGTTCTGGTTTCTCACACTGTGTCAGCAGTGCTGGAAGCCAAAGCAGGATACTGGGTGCCACCACAAAGGTTTCTGAAATATCAAGTCATCCTGATCAAACAGGATGATGTGGAAATTGTGGTTATTAACCTTGTGAATCCAGCTTCTTTCCTCAGAAAGGATAGCCAGCCCCATGATTGTGTGGCGATGAAAGGATCCATTTGTTCCAGCCATCCAGGTTTGAAGGAAACACCACTGGACGATGCAGATGACACTTGGTTCACAGATGGAAGCAGCTTCATTAAACAAGGACAGCATATGGCTGGTTTTGCAGTAACCACAGTTGACCAGGTAATAGAGGCTAAAGCCTTACCCTCTAACACCTCAGCATAAAAGGCAGAGATCATAGCTCTGACCCGGGCATCGGAGCTGGCTGCTGGGAAGAAGATAAACATCTGGACTGAATCCAAGAATGCACTTGGAGTTGTGCATGCCCATGGAGTGATCTGGAAGGAGAGAGGACTTTTCCCCTCCCAAGGGAAGAACATAAAACATGCTGAGGAGATCCTCAAATTGTTAGATGCTGTTCAATTACCAGCAAAAGTGGCAGTCATGTATTGCAAGTTGCATCAGAGAGGAAACATGGAGCAAGAAATTGGGAACTCAAAAGCAGACTGAGAGGCAAAGAGGCCAGCAGAAGGAGCACAAGGTGTCATGGAGATTCAGTCCCTGATCCCAGTCAGTAAACTACAAATTGATCAGAATAATGCACCTAATCGTTCAGAAAAGGATCAGAAAATTATAAGAATTTTAGGAAAGAAAGTAGAAATAGCTAAATAGGTCAAAGGTAAGCCATGAGGTAAACTCACAATTTCATCAACCTTGCTATGGGCAATGGTTATGGCAGAACTACCAAGAACAGGTAGTTGTAAACAGCAATGAGGTCACATCTGAAACTCGTCTTCTACAGGCTGAACAACCCCGGCTTCCGCAGTCACTCCCCATAGGGCTTGTTCTCCAGTCCCTTCACCATCCTTATCGCCCTTCTCTGGACCCTCTTGAGCGTGGTGCCCATGGCTCCAGGGTTGTGGGTTTGACCCCTGTGGGGACGTTCACTTGGGAGTTGGGCTAGATGATCCTTGTGGGTCCCTTCCAACTCAGAATATCCTGTGATGCTGTGAACCCAGGTGGAGCAGTCCATTTCAGGTACTGTTGATTTCCCATCCTGGAAGGAAGATCTGAGAACAGGCTGTGCGGATACACCACACCGGAGTGAAGAGAGCCCCTTGACAGAGATGAAGAGCCGCACAGATCAGGCCACTGATGCTGAAACTGCATCGATTAAATGGACTTTTGTTGTGGTGATATTGTTCTGGTGCTGGCAGCCTGAGAGAAGAGACTTACACTCACTCGACAGCAACCTCCCTCTGTCTTTTCCATCTCTTTCAGTATGCTTTAGTTCTTCTAGTTAAATAAAACTGCCTTATGGTTTTAAAACTCAACACTTGATCTCATTTGATTCCTAATTTGCTTCTGGGAAATAATAAAACACTTACTGTTCATAACAAGAAATAAGTGAAAGAATAAATAAATGCCATGTAACATCTTTCTCATTCTACTGCAACCAAAGGAAAGAAATCTTTACTGCAAGCATATTAAGCTAACGCCCTATTTAGGACAGTTACAAATACTAAATGTTCCCAGAAAGCAGGTGATTGCCACAATAAAGTATCAGCATAAACCAATTGCTATGCCAGCTACTTCTAGTCTTCGATATTTACCTCCTTTCACAGAGATGAACATCAGTTTTCCAATACCATAATGTGTATTCGGTAAATTAACGCCACCAGAAATGTCTCAGGCTTGACATAGTAAAGAAAATAATGACAGATCTTGAAATTATTTATTAAAGCTGTAATAAAAACCTTTTTTATAGTAATGGCCATGCTTGATAAACTAGAGATGACTACACAAAACTAGAGTTGCCTGAGCTAAATCTCAATTTTAAAAGAAATATTTTGAAAGAGTGCAAATAAATGACATGAACTCAATAGAGTTGCTCTGATATGTCTTGGGGAGCAAATCACACACACAGAATATTCTGAGTTGGAAGGGACCCACAAGGATCATTGAGTCCAACTCTAAAATGGCACCACTGCTCCCTGGCAGGAATCAAACCGCGGTCTCCTGGGGGAGAGGTGGGGACACTTACCACTTTACTGAAGTGGATTTTTCCCTTTGGGTTTACTTATATTTCTGACTTTGAGATAAGGTTTTCAGTTTAACTCACAATGTGGTTTTTCCCTTGGTTTGTCAGGACACACGCACTGAAGTTCAATAAATCACATAAAATGTTAAAATGCCTACTCTGCTCAAAATTACCATCTCCTAGTTCTCTTACGTCGGAAAAGAGGAAGAGTATCCTTTATGAAGGCTGGGACATAAAATTAATTTCTCCAGAGCGGAGGGGCAGAGCAGGGCCGGTGCGGCTTGCCACAGGCAGAGCAGCGTGCCCCTGGTCCGTGCGGCACAGCATGGGGTTTGATGTGAATATTCATGACTGCCTAATTCAATATTCATGCATGTCAGGTTACACATGCGCAGTTGCGAAAAGGGGCCTCCTCCATCGCTGAAAAATCATGCCACAAAGATGTGAAGCCGCAATATGGGGGGCACGAAGTGGAAGAGGGCTAACTTTATATTAATTATACTATACAATATATAATACAATTGGGTCTCCTATATGGCGGACCCACGGTCTTAATCGGGCTCTGCAAAGCCCTATTCCATGTTGAATGGCAGTTCATTAATATGTGAATTTGCCCCGCACCCTCAGAGGATCCCCGGCGCTGTTTCGGCACTGTGTTGCTGTGTATCGGTTGCCGTGGTGGCCATCCCGGGGGATGGCGAAGTGGCAGAGCCCGGGGGTGGTGAGGAAGCGGCAGAGCCCGGGATGGAGGTGGCAAAGCGGAGCCGCCGCTACCCGCAAATTGGCACAGGCAGCCGATAGGCACGCCACTGCCACCGGCCATGGTGCCGCCAGTCGCGGATCCACAGTTGTGAAAATGGGCCTCCTTCATCACTAAAAAATCATGCCGCTAAGATCTGAAGCCACAATATGGGGGGGGTGTGAAGTGCAAGAGGGCCAACTGTATATCAATTATATTATATATTCATGGGTTTGGTATCTTCACGGATTGCATAACACGTAGGACCTGCCCATACCCATCCCCCCGTAACTTCCGGGTGCACTCCGTAACAGCTAAATGTTTTTTCCAGACAGAACATTTGGATTCAGTGGGGGTTGTCTTTTGTTGAGGATTTTTGAATTTTTTTAAATGGCACACGTTTTAGGCTTGACTGCTCACAGTCTTTGCCAAGAGCAAGCTAGCATCCAAACATCACCTGTCATGCAGTTACATTACAAGGCAGGGCGGGCAGCATCCCAGAGGGTATCTCAGGCTGGATTGCCAAATACAAAAACTCTGACAGGAACAGAAAAGTAAAAAGAGATAATGTAAGGCCTGTCATCTTATGGAGAATCGGACACAACAGTGTATTGTACCTGAGTCAGAGGCTGAGGGCGCAGATTTGTTTTTAATTTTACACAACTCAGAAAGCCAGCAAAGGGACAGACCCTTTGACCAGCCCTCCCTCATGTTGCATTTAATAATCATGCAGTCATTCGACAAGTGACAGTAGCCAAGGTTTCAACACGGAGTTGACAGAAGGGGAGGCCAGGGAAGGTGGGAGATGGACTAGCTTTCTACTGAATCAACCAACTGGTCTAATGGAAACATAGCCAGGAGTTAAGAGGTGGAGAAGGAGGAAGAGGAGAAAGTGCTTGGCCATTTCTCTCATTACTAGTGTACATCTAAACCATAGCATATATATGGTGAAACCACCTGATGCATCACTAGAAAAGAGCTGTCAGAAAACAAGTCTGACCAGTCCCAAGAGATTTTCCATTGCAACACCTCCACCTGAAGGGAGGTTGCAGTGAGGTGGGTGTGAATCTCTTCTCTCAGGCTGAAGACACCAGAACAAGAGGACATGACCTTAAGCTACGCATGGGGAGGTTTAGACTGGGAGTTAGGAAGAGCTTTTTTGCAGAGAGAGTGATGTCTCATTGGAATGCCCTGCCCAGGGAGGTGGTGGAGTCACCATCCCTGGAGGTGTTTAAGAAAAGACTGGATGAGGAACTCAGTGACATGGTCTAGACAATGGGAGGCTTGGATAGATGGAGCATAGTGCCCATGGTTCCAAGGTTGTGGGTTCGATCCCTGGGTGGGCATTCACTTGGGAGTTGGACTAGATGATCCTTGTGGGTCCCTTCCAACTCGGAATAACCTGTGAACCTGGTGAATCCAGTACAAGTGTGCTTGCCATTCAGTGGATTACTATGTGAATGAGAACTCGTAATCCTTCCTCATAGTTACTGTCCCCAGAGCAGCCCCCTCACTATGGTCACACCTTTCCAAATGCATGGGTACAGTCGGCACCAGCAGCTTTTTCTCCTCTTCCCTCCCTTCTCTAAAATCCCAGTTCTCTTACCTTGGATCCATCATTACTTGCCACTTGTTCCCTCTGTGTATTGTCTTCCATCAGAGTTTACATAGGTTATTGTGAGAGAATGACAGATTTGTCATGTCAAGATACAGATATGCTGGTGAAATCAGCTAAAAAATGAGTTGACCTCTTGCTTATCTTGTACCTGGGTTCGAGCATGGCTTAACAACTAAATCATGTCTGTGATGATGTCCTTACAGCCTGATGTTATCTCAGTGAAGCACGGAAGAGCACCCACATCTCGGTACCAGCCATTAGCCTCAGTCTCCATTATACAGTGATCCCCCGTTACTCGTGGGCTGTTGAGTCTGGTCCACCTAACACGAGTAGTGAAATCCGCAAAGATAGCGAACCCACTACGTAGTCACGTATGCCGCGCCCGTACCCACGCCCCCTCCCCTAATAAGATCTGGAGGAGGGTCCTGAGAGCAGGGCTTGTTTCAGGTATCTGGCTATGCCCCGCCAAGGACTGGACCAGCGCGGGGCAGGGAGAGCATTGGCGCGGCGACGAAAGCGATCAGGACAGTGACCGGCACAGGGTGGGGGGGGGTATTGGCGCGGAGCGCCACGGCAAGCGGCCGGGGCAGGGGGGCAGCACCGGCATGGCACACCACGGCAAGTGGCCGGGGTGGGGACGGGATTGGGATCAGGGCGGATGATTGCTAGCACCGCGGCAAGCAACCGGGACGGGGACAGGATTGGGGCGGGGGTGCACCGTGAGCCCTGCAAGCGGGGTGGGGGGGAGCGGGGATGGGGCTGGGACTGACTGTGCCAGCAGGGAGGGGGCAGAGCCGGTGCCAAGAGCAACGAAGCTAGGGGCCGATCATACTGAGGTCGTGGTAGGATATGCGCACACGCCAAGATCGCATATCTCACGGAAAAATCACCCGCAAATACTGAAGCTCGCGGATAGTGGACCGCAAATATGCGGGGGCTCACTACATATTCATAACTAACCTTCTGATAAATCTGTACTTCAAGGAGATAAAAATGGAAAATGTCAGATGGCCTTCACTGCCACCTCAGCTGGGTGGAGAAAGTTACTGAGGAGCCATGGTTCTATGCTGCTTTTGTTTGAACCATAAGTTGCAAAACTCAATTTGACTGAAGGTAACCAAAATCTGTCATTATCCCTCATNTTGGTGTTTTTTTCCCCTCTGGCAGCGAGGGGGGCTAACAGCTCCTGCCTGAGCAGCCGTTGCTTCCAACAATTCAAGGTCAGCTGCAGAAGGAGGAACCTCTGTGAATAACATATTTAAGAAAGGAGAAAAAAAAAGTAGTAACAGAAAAGAAGATGGCCGGAGAACAGCGGTGAGAGGCTGAGCAGCTATGAAGGCACCATGGCCAGGCTGGCCGGAGGAGGAAGGGTTCCAGGCATCTCGTTGCTGCTTGTAGAATGGACCATAGTGAAGCAGACTGTCTGCCTGCAAACCTATGGAATAGAGAGAGAGAAACCAGAGATGCAGAATCCACCTGAGGCCTTGCCTGAAGATGAAGAATCATGCTGTGAAGCAGCATATAATCTTTGAGCCCAGAAACACGGAGCAGGTGCTGAGAGCTCGGCAGAGATCCTTTGGACAGACATTTTGTGACAGAATTGCATTGTGGTAGGATCTGAACTACGTACTTTGGCATGGGCTCATAATGAAGCAGCTTAAAAGACTGCATTCTGTGCTATGACTCTCGGGCAACAGAGAATGGAAGAATTGTCATCCCTGGGTCGAGATCTCACTTGGGAAAGGGTCATGAAAGACTTTTCCTCTCGTGAGAGAGAGAGAGGTCACTATGAAAAGGCAGAGAGATGCTTTCCTGCCCTGGATCTGGTCAGAAATACCAACTTGCCTGGCTTTTCCCCTACCCCTGTTCCCCCTTTTGTCTCTTGGAGGAAAAAAGGGAATATGAGATCTAATGCAAGAAGAAGGAGGGGTGGGGGGGGAAAGGTTGCTTTTAAAATGATGCTTCTCAAATTAAGCTTTGATCTTGTTAGTTAATAAATAAATCCTTTTTATTCCTAACTTGTAGATTGTTTTGTTTTGCCTGTGATAAACTTTTTTTTTTCAGTTTTTTTTTTCTGGAAGAGGTTGTGGGTGAATCTCTGGCATGCAGCCAGGATCAAACCACGACAGGTTATACATACCAAAAAATACATCAGCCAATATGAAAATGAGAAAACATATGTCCCCCCACCATCTATGATGGCAGCAACAGGAAAGCAACTATTTTTACTACTGTCACACCTCCATTTTTCTAAGTATAAAATTGACACTTGAAATCCTCCATTATCAAGGATAAGAATACAAATCTACTTGGCAGACAAATTGACAAGCTTGCTCCTTTCTCCATCCTCCCAAGCAGGGATGCCTTTTCAGTAAGATTCAGTAAGATTTGTACCTCTGACCACATTGAATATACCCAGAGGCTCTTCTATAGAGCGCTATACACTTACACTTTTTAGGTCAAGTTGCAATCTAACAAGAATCTATAACTTGTTGCTTCAATAAACTGCACCCTGTGAATCTGTGATTGTGAAAGTTCTTATTGAATGCAATCAGATTTACAGTATTGAATTGGTTATAAATCAGAAATTAAGACCCGCTGCACCCATCCTCTCTGATCTCTGAGGACCACTTGGAACCCAAGGTAGTTTCTTTTCTACCAAATTTCATAATCTTGTCACAACATTTATAAGGAGCAAGTTATATCTGTGAGGTTATAATGCTTATTTAGACAGTTCAAAAACACAAAAAAATGCCACAACCGAAAAAACCAACAACTCCCCCCCTCAAAAAAAATGGAACAGGACATATAAAAGGGCATAAATCAATGAAGAGAAACCAGGAATCATGTTTCAGACATCAGAAGATGGGAATCCTATTTAAAACAAGAATTCAGAAGCCAAAGTATCTCACATTAAACATGGGAATTGAAAACAAAACGCATTAGAAGCAATCCAGCCTTTACTGAAACATATACCCATCATCATTACCAATAATAATTCCACTCTTCATGTGTAATCACTGCATACTAGCCTCACTTTATATTCATAATAGCCATCAATGTCAAGAGGAATTCTGCACATGGGCACCATGTTGCCTCCATATTGCTCCTCAGTCTGCAGTCTGCTTTGCAGATAAAATCACCCCTTCTTGCCACTTCTTCCCTCTCACTCAACCCAGGAATGGAAACAAGGAAAATGTTGGGGTTTTTTTAAATACTCCAATATTTTTTAGTTATTAAGAGCACCAGAAAGCTCAGTTAAAACAACCAGCTGTTCCCACAATACAGAATTCAAGATTACACATATTAGACCTCTGCAAGAACAGAATCCATCACAATCCGCACTTCGGATTGTGACAGTAGATTTCACAGGTTACTATCAGTTAAACACAGCCACAAAGATTAAGCATGGAGAAAAATCTAAAAAAAGCGAACAAACAAAATCCTCAAACAAAACAACAAAAAACCCCACCAAAAACCATTCCCATCCCAAGCATTAATCGAGTATACTTTATCTAGACTGCCCCACCTTCTGCCTCCCCCCAACACTTACAGCGGCAGGGGAAGCATCATATTCTGTCCACCATTCTGACAATATCACAGTATCACCGTATAGATAAGGCTGGAAAGGACCTTGAAGATCATCTAGTCCAACCTCTAATCCAACTAACCTATCATCAACATCTAGATCATATGACTCAACACCTCATCCAGCCTCCCCTTAACACGTCCAGGGTTGGCGACTCAACCACCTCTGCAGGCAACCCATTCCACATCCAGATCACTCTTTCAGTAAAAAAATGTTCCCTAATATCAAGTCTAAACTTTCCCTGCTGAAGCTTAACACTATGACCTCTCGTCCCGTCCCCAGAGACAAAGGAGAAAAGACCAGCCCCCGCCTGACTACAACATCCTTTTAGATAGTTAGATAGCCACCCACCAACTAGACCATGTCGCTGAG
>WEKX01003803.1:554406-572868 GCA_013390025.1 Pitta sordida | reverse complement strand
ACACCCCCCAGCTAGACCATGTCACTAAGCTCTTCGTTGAGTCTTCTCTTAAACACCTCCAGGGACGGCGACTCCACCACCTCCCTGGGCAGTCCATTCCAATGTGCAATCACTCTCTCTGTGAAAAACCGCTTCCTAACATCAAGTTTAAACCTCCCCTGGCATAGCTTGAGGCCGTGCCCTCTCGTTCTGGTGTCATCAGCCTGAAGGAAGAGGTCCACACCCACCTGGCTGCAACCTCCCCTCAGGTAGTTGTAAACAGCAATGAGGTCACCTCTGAGCCTCCTCTTCTCCAGGCTGAACAACCCCAGTTCCCGTAGTCGCTCCCCATAGGGCTTGCCCTCCAGTCCTTTCACCATCCTTGTCGCCCTTCTCTGGACCCTCTCAAGCAGCTCAACATCCTTCTTAAACTGGGGAGCCCAGAACTGGACACAGTACTCAAGATGTGGTCTGACCAGCACCATCAATACAATATGAAATGTCTACTCAGGATATTTACATAGCTGCCCCATGGAGAGACTCAGATTTTTAAAGACTCCTTAACAACATATTTTTTCATGTTTTATTTTTAAAAAGTAATTTTAATACAAATTTAGAATCTACAAAGCTTCTAAATGAAAAAAGTAAAATAATTTCATGTAATTTATCTTGTAAATCTGCTTCAACATTTGAAATTAATTCTCTTAGTTAAGAGTGTAATCAGGAGTTTTTCCTTAAGAAATTTTACTTTCCTTTTGAGAGTATCCCAAAAGCATTAAAAGCCTAAAGAAAAACATACACAGCAAATTGAAAGGTCAGAAGGGATATCATAATTGATTTATTTTCCTTGAGGATGAAAAAGAAGCCAGGTGGAGAGACAAGAGATATCCTTAAGAAAAAGGGAGAGAAAACAAAGTTAAATTTGTCTACTTTCTTTCTGAATTCCTACTTACTACTTTAATGAAGGAAATATCAAGTAGGGCTTTAACTGGCTTTGCTAAATGCCTTTACTAAGTATCTTAGAAGACATTAACTTGGAAGCCATCTCCACTTAATTCAAAGCCAAAAGCATTGCTTCTTTAAGATGAATAACCAGCTGAGATGACAAAGTAAGAGACATGAGTATTTTCTGATCTTGGTGGTTTTGGTTATACCAGCCACACTGAGGTGTGCTCTGACTAGGGAGGATGGCATGAAATGAATTACACAGATGGTTTTCTTTAGAAGATGGATGATAGTTTTTCTCAATACTAGCTGTCCAAAGTATGCGTGTGTTACAGTTTTGTACACAGATAACTATGTAATCCTCTTTTTTCAGTACCTTGCATGTGTTCTTACTCCAAAAATAAAAAGCCCTTTTTTGAGAGCAGTATGTTTACAACATGAGAAACAAAATCTGGAAAGCAGAGAAAAGAGCAGCACTTTAACTTACTGATAGGAGTGTGGTGTGACAGGAGGGATGAATAATCAAAGATAGAGTTGATAGTTTACTGTTAAAATAAATTAACCAATCCGCTGACAAAAAGTCTTGCCTACTGTACTTTATAGATACAGCTCTGACATATTTTGATCACAAACAGTTTCAAAAGAC
Source organism: Pitta sordida (assembly GCA_013390025.1). NCBI lineage: Eukaryota > Metazoa > Chordata > Aves > Passeriformes > Pittidae > Pitta > Pitta sordida. Next base: position 571,298 of record WEKX01003803.1, on the reverse strand, counting down.
TATCACTGCCAGCTGGGCTGTTCTTAAACAAAACCTCTATGTTATGATCCAGGAAACATCAATCATCATGTCTCCAAAACCATTACCATTTATTGAGCACCCATTAATATTCTCAATGCTAAATAAAGCAAAGGAACATGCTGTCCTTATCCACATTTCTGATCATCTGTCCTTTATTTTTGAAGTCAGTCTGGCTCTGCATAAACTCAAACATGTAAAGTAAACAAACACAGAAATATTTTTGTGACTATGTACTATATTGTTATACTTTTTGCATGCTTGTTTTATCTTTCACATTCTGTAAGTATAAAATAACCACATTCCAGTTGAAAGCAAAAGAACTGAATTTGAGACTCTGTGGGATACATACGCTTGAAAAAGGAATTAGGCTGCAGAGGGGCCACAAATTTTGGGCGTACTTCAGGAAAGTGAGGATAGAGACATGAGCAACTGCAGAGTTGCTGCAGAGAGCTAAGAATGAGAAGAGTAGCTCTGTCATAGCACAGGTCAGAAATACAAGGAATTGCAAGGGGAAAGGATTTGGCACAAGCAGTGGGATAAACATGAGGATTCGAACATCAATACTGATTATGGGATGTGTTGCCTGCACAGAGGAGAACATTTAGTTATGCCGTGTTCAGTATCTCTAAGGTAAGTACTAATTTATAGAATCAAGCTCATAGATAATATATCATAGCTATTAGCTATCCATAAGAACTCATAGCAGCAAGTATGCTGCTTCTGAAAAGAATGAACCTTTTAACAAAGAAAAAACTACAACATCCTCTTGAAGAAACTCAAATCTTTTAGAAGTAATTACAAATACACATATTGAGAAGACTGAAATCTACGTCTGGTTCAACTTTTAAAAAAAGCCCAATACCTGAAAAATCTCAAAGATCAGTGTCAAACTATTGGTTGAATTTTGATCATTTAAAACATAAAAACATGAGTGTCATCCACCATTTTAAAAAAGGAATGAATAAGTATCAGTTCCATGCTCTTACAGTTCTATCTACCTGTTGTGCTAGAGAAAAAATAAGCTGATGATTATAAAGACAATGATACAATTTCCTTCACTTAATAGGCAACTCTCTGATTACTGGCCACTGGAGTATTAGGTTGAATTGCATCGCTGATGAATAGCCAAGGGACTCCGTTAACAAAAATCAGTGCTTTTAAAGTCTTTAATGATCAGGAGAAAATGAATGAAAGCATTTGTCAAGATTATGATTGCCATTAGAAAATGCTAATTACATATTAGTTTAATAATCACCACATGATCATTTTCCAAAATTATTAATTTTTTTACTTACTTGGAAGAATTATTATTTTTTTTCTTTTTTTAAACAAAGTGTTCACAAAAGTGCTTTCAGAAGCTAAGAATTTTAAGATTACACAGCTTCTGAAGCGAGGCTGCTACTGTTGGAAAGCTCCAAATTTCTCTCAGACAGTAAGAATTTTTACCATTACAATCAAAACTATGACCAATATAGTACGTAAGTTCTTAGCTCCCCTGCAAGTACAAAACGTCCTGAAAGACCAAGTCTTCTTATTCGCAGTTAAAGTTTACATTTTAAACAACTAGTAGTAGCTCAAATAATACACTTTCTTTTAAGGGGAAAGTATAATTAAAATATGTCCAGGTTAGAGCTTTAAAACATAAAACCAGAATAAAACCTGAAAACTACAGAAAATACTTCATATGTTATTTCTCATCAAAGATGGACATTCTGACTTGGAACGGATGCTTCTGACAAAGTGGCACATCTCTGCATTACAGTGGGCCTCCAGCACTACATGGTTTTGAGCTTTGTGGATTCAATCCATTGTGGTTCGTTTTCCCGCGATAATTCCTGTCTGGGCGTGCATAGTGCTTTCCCAGCAAAAGGACATGGAGGGGCCGAGGCAGTGTCACTGTTAGAACACACAAACTTGCTCGCCCTGGCCCCGCCAAAGAAGCACTTGTTGAATTCGCAGCATAGCGTGTGTACAGCCAAAAAAGCAGTGCTTGTGGCATTAGCTTGCTGCTGCCCCTGGAGGCAGTGGGCGGGGGGCTTGGGGCCCCGCTCGCCCCTGCCCAAGCCCTAGCCCTGGCCTGCACCCTACCACCTCCTGCAGCAGCCACCCATCCTGTCCCCTGTCCAGCTTGTGCAGAGTGGCAAAATGCAATCTCCTGGAAAGATATGTAACATACTGATGGCAGCTTGCAGTAACCCTCTGCCCCGTGTCTTGTGGCAGCAAGGTGGCCCATGGCCTCTCCTTGGAGCAGGAGGCAGAAGGGGGGTGCAGGCTGGGCTGCGATTGGCAGGGGCACACTTAACCCATTCAGCTCCTTCCCTTTGGACTTTGGGTTTTTGCAAGTGGAGCGTGCTGGGTCTCTCAGGTGAGGATTGCACGGCTGGGAGCAAGAAATTTTCTGGGCTCTTGCAGTGGTGATCACACCGCCCCAGCAGATCCCAGATTTCTGCCACTGTTTATTTCCTGGCATGTCTATGCCAGGGCTGTTGGGGTTGTTGGCTCCTCCATATCCTTTCGCTGGGAAAGCAGTACCTCTCCCATCACGCACAGCCCATGGAGGCACGGACTCAGCTGCTGGTGGGGACATGGACAGAGCTGCAGACCTGGCATCCTTGCTGTGCGCCCAGGCAGAGGCCAGATGCGAACATAGCCGGATCCCTCCATGCGCTGCTGCGCAGTGTCCCCTGCTGCCATGACAACACAAGTCTGTGCGCCATATCTATACACTCATCTCAGCTCAAGTCAGGGGAGGACTGCACAGCTATATTCCTTGCACCTGCAGCTGTGGGTGGGGAGAGCCCAGTCCCGGTGGGTCCTGCACCTGCAGCCCCTCGGGGGGCTGCAGGGAACGCTGCGTGGAGGGGCCAGAGGACACCCTCTGCGCTCTCCTGATGTGTCACAGGCCACGGATCAGCCCCAGGAATGCCCCGCAGCCACTCCAGAGCTGAGGTGGGTGGGGCAATGGGCAGGGCTTAATTGAATATTCATCAGCTCATTACCTTCACAGATTACAGGCTTTGCACAAGGGAAGGAGACCCCATGGAAGCTGGGGGATGACTGTACTGACTTTAAGAAAATCTTAATTAAATTTAGCAATGAAATAATATTACACCACTACTCTTGATATCCTTAGTAGCCCCTAATCAATACATAGGGGAATTTTGGCAACAGGACAATAATTTCACTTGCCCTTTGCAAAGAAATAACTAACGTTGACTACTTTAAATGCATGCTAATTCAAATCACAGTGCAAAAGCATAAATAGCTGCCTCTGACTGATTTCCATAGCTGCTATGGCAGAGGGACAAGGCTAAGCTAAAAAAGAAAGCAGACATGCTACTGCCAGAGTCTGATGCACACACACACACTCTTCCACCAAGGGCAGTGTAACTTATTCCAGATCAGACACACTGGTAGAGAAAGAGTTATGGTGAGGAAAAGGCAAAGTGCAAGAGACTCTTCTTGGGAATACAGAGTGTCCCTGGAAGTTTGAATTAAAAAAGAAATGAACAAGGGATTGATGCTCTGAACAGCTTCTCAAGTAGCAATTGAAATGCAACTGTATGTGGACAGAGTGCAAAATCTCTTAATACTGGCTGATTTAATCAGGAAGCAAAGAGGAATATCATGTCCCACTTTGGGACTTTGGCATAGGAATGTGGAGATCTTCACACATACATCACACTGTATAGAATCTTGGCCAGGTCAGGGGTTACTCAAGAGTGCAAGCTGTCCCTGTAATATCAGTCGGCCGTTCTGTTTGACTATTTCCCTACACAATATCACTACATTTGCCTCTCTTGTTGGCAGTTTTAGCCTAAGGACTGAATAGGGATGTAAATTGAACTACTCATGTCTAAAGGTGGTGGCTACAGATCAAGGTTAAGACATTAGCAGGGCCACAGGAGAATCCTGTACTACTTTCTTCTGTACTTGATCAGTGGAACAGAGGTATTCTGTAGATGTCAATCTCTTTTCATGAGTACTAAATTAATCTAAATAAACAAATAAATAAATAAATGTATTTGTTTAAACCTGTCATTTGGGTAATATCTGTTTTATTGCTGCAATTTTTGCTGTAGTATGTACAAATCAATCACAAAAGTCTCTATGATGCAATCCTTTTATCAAATCATCAGCTCTGTAGTTTCTTTCAAAAAAGCCTTAGATTCTGTGACATATATGATACTAAACCTACATCAAAAATGATCTTTTAAAAAATATAACTGCAGTGCTTTGCTTTCAGGGAATTTTTATAAAGCTCACATGCCAGTACCAGGCACATACACAGAGCATTTAAGTAAATTCCATGATAAAATACATTACTGACCTTAAAAGTTAGCTAAATATATTTACCTCCTTGAAAACCCATCTCAACCCTATTCTTCTGTTACTCATAGCGACTTTTCCCATTTTTTCCTTTACAAACTCTTTGGAGAGGAAAACCCCTCCACATTTCTGTAACTGCTATGTTAATTGAATCTGTACACTTTTAAATGAACACTTATTTTCATAAAGACACATAAGTGCAGTAGCAAATAAATACTGCTTGGATTTGTATTATGGTGATGTGTTTTACAGTTATATATTTATGTAATACTACTGACACACTAGGGTGGGTTTTTTTAAAGGAAGAAAACTAAATGTTGTGCAACCTGTTTTAGAAAAGACAATATAAAACTGAAAATATTTATTCTGGAAGAACAGCTATGGTCAGGATATATGCTAGCATCTGAATAAAATTAAATCTAAGTTGGAGCAATGCTACACTTTTCAGGAACACATTTTCAAATAAACCTAATTGTCTCCCTTCATCTTATACCAGTGCTTTCATAGACATGGAAATGATGGAGATTCAGAGAATTAACATGGATTTCTGGCTCTTTATGTGTCAGCTTAGAAGGGATTCCTTTCCCTTCAGCATGCAGATAGGTATGAGGCACTGAAGAATACTGGAGAAAAGACATCAATAGGTGTCTTAAATTTTTTCCTATATCCTAGAAGACTACACACTTATCAAAAGTTGAGGCTACTGCTGATGCAGTAAGGAAATAAACATGGGCAGGTTATCAAACCCTGTTACGTTTCCTGCAAAAAACAGTTTCAGAAGCAGCAGAACCAACATTCTTTTTACTAAATAGTTGCATGCACTCCTTAGCCAGCTACTATCATGGCAATGAGTAACATCCAAATCACAGCTTCTTTCTTTGTCATGGTCACTAATAATATATTCCTGTAAAAATTGATTTGAAAATTACAGGAGGTGGCAAAGCTGTTTTTAGCTGAGAGATAGACAACGCACATGTAGGCAGGTAGCCATCAACCACAGTTACCAGAACAATATTTCCAGAAGAAAAATGGGGATATACACCTTTTTAAAACAGTACTTATTTCAAGAGCAGCAGGTCAGACGATTTGATTCCTCCCCTTTACTCTGCCCTTGTGAGACAGCCCAAGAATGGGTCCAGAGGAGGTCACAAAGAGAAACAGAGGCATGGAGCACCTCTCCTAGGAAGAGAGGCTGAGAGAGCTGGGATCGTTCAGCCGGAGAAGGGATGTCCCCAGGGAGATCTCACTGCAGCCTTTCAATTCTCGAAGGGGGCTTATAAAAAGAGGAAAATCAACTTTTTACATGGGCAGATAGGGGCAGGACAAAGGGTAATTGTTTAAACCAATAGAGGAGATATTTTGATCAGAATCAGGAAGAAATTCTTGACTAAGAGGGTAGTGAGGCACTGGAACAGATTGCTCAGGGAAGTTGTGGATATGTCATCCTTGAAAGTCTTCAGAGCCAGCTTAGATGGGGCTCTGAGCAGCCCGGTCTAGTGGATGATGTTCCTGCTTGTGGCAGGGAGGGGTGGAACCATATGATCTTGAAGGTCCTTTCCAACTATTACCAACCCAACCCAACCCAACCCAACCCATTCTATGATTCTATGCATAAAGGATAGCAGAAAAAGTCAACAAAAAAGCTCTATAGAAATATATTCTTTCTCTCTCCTTCTTCCTACACAGCAAGAAAAATTCATTCCCTAGTAGGGAACTAGGGGAACTAGGAACCAGGAACCATGAGGAACCAGGCAATGCTCTGTGGGTCACACATTTCCACTCCTAAACCCTTCCCTTGCATTGCTGCACTTCCTTTCCCCCCAGGCCTAATATCTCTTCCTCTTCTTTTTTACCACGTGTTTGTTACTTTGCTACTGCCTCTGCCTCTCACAATGTCAAGCCCAAACCAACATGGCTTCTTCCACGCAAGACTGTATCAGCATGGGGAACAGCAAAGGGCTTAGGACTTCCCTGCATGAAAATAACAAAGATTCTTCCTTTGGGCTTGGTGCCACGCTTTGCTTGCAACATACTCACACCCCACTACTCAATAATCACAGAGAAATTAGGACATGAAGTTACAAAAGTTTGTTACCCAAGCTAATTCCCAGGGTCATGTCAAGTATGTTTCCATTATAATGAAGACTGAATGTTTTCATTGGAAAAAGAAAAATTAATAAAAGATTCTCATACAATCACCTGAATTCTGGTGCTGAGGCTTAAGGTAAATATTCATTACTATGCAATTTACAGTTAAATGTGAGAGCTGGTGATACTGGTACAGAGTCATAGAATCTGCAGAGCAGTGGCTCTGCAACTGAATGCTCCCGGCAAGCAGCAACTCAGTGTTCAAGAAAATACAAACTCAGAAGAGCTGCGAGTTTAAAGAGATTTTCCCAATTGTGGAATTTCTAAAACAAAACAGCAAATCCTAGTAAAACCAAAATAAAACCCACAAAGCATACCACTCCCTCTCCCCTCAAAAAAAAGGACCCTAAATTTTCCAGAGCACAACTAAAGATATCTGTGGTGGTAGTTTTGCTGTGATATTCCAATAAAATTCCAACTGAGTTTCTTCATCATAAAATCTGTCAGATAAACCCTCCCTAGATTTTTTAATGTCATTGATATAATTAAGAAAGGAATTTATAAAGAATATGTAGGAGCAAAAGAATAGGGGAAAAAGAAAAGGGAGAAAAAGAGTAAGAGACCTTACAGATGGCAAAGGAAACCTGGAAATATACATCTTATAAATCACTGCCTTTTGATCCTCTGGAGTTCATCTACACACTAGTCTACCCAATGTGAATGCTGCCTTTCCCCCCATCTTCTCTCCATTCCTTTCAGATTTTCTTTCCTGCCTGTCAAAACTGACATCTTGAATTCAGGTGGATATAGTAATTTTCAGTACAACCCCAGTAAAGGACACTACAAGTAATGGTACCTTAGTATGTGTTAAATCATCTCTGAGGTTGTGCAACACTGCTACTCTGTTACTCATATTGCTTTATGCTTATTAGCAACTTCACTTAGTGCAGGAATTTGTCAATTAATATGTGTTTGGATTATAAGAACCCCATTTCATTTGGTATAGAAACAACTTTTTGGTGTTTGCTACTAACCTAAGTTACCCTGCTTAGGCATTCATGATCACAAATTCAGTTACAATCAAACAAACAAATGAACAAACACCTGGTGACAGAAAATGAGGTGTAAGAAAGAACTCCTTTGGTAGTCCTAACAGTCTTCTGAATCTGAAAAATACATCAAATTGATTTGTGAGGATCCTGTTTTGAACTGTGGCTTGATCCCATTCAACTGATGTATTGCTAAGAGACAAAAAAACATGCTTAATATGCTGTTTAAAAATTAAGAGTCAGGAATGATTAGAACACAGTTAAAATATCTTTGGTCTGTTTTCCCCTATGATATGGGTAGATGAATTTGAGAATCAAAAGTTAAACAAAGAAGTATAAAACACAATTATACTGTAACATAAATACATTACACTCCAGAGATATCAAAATATCAACAGCAGTATTAAATCTGCCCTGAAGTAAAGAGGTATGAAGCAATTCATTAAAATAGAAGAAGAAAACTAGCTCATTTTGCAGCTAACAATAGCTTACCTTTGGGTTTTTTTTTCAGGAAAAATCTAATAGTACACAGTTTTATCCTGACTTACTATATATGCCGATGCAGAACATGTGGGATTTGCCTTCAGATGCTTTCTTTCTATTTGGGGAAAGGGAAACCAGCACCAGAAGTTCAAGATTCGGTAATATTTTCTCTCCCTTTCCTGATGACTCTTGACTGTTAAGATTACTGTGCATGACCAGCCAAAAGAGATGCACTGAAGAGGTAGAAAGATTTATCTTTGAGAGCAACAGTATGTAAACACTCCCTTATCTGGGTATCCTTAATGGACATTACTGAGGTAGGTTGTAGCAAGGGCTTTCCATTCAGTCGAGAGACAGAAGAGAGGGAGAGACAAGCAGGAGTAGCTGCAGTTCCTGATGCAAAATTCTCACTTTTTAAATCAAGTAGTAAGAATTTTATTTTTTCATTTAAAAAAAAATTAACATAATTGTTGCTGAAATTTAAGAAGTATTGCCCACTGGGAGAGTTCTGTGGCAGAAAAAGGAACAAATCAACCACAATAAAATAAAATGTTAGAAAGTATCAAATTACTAGTACAATCAAATTAATAAAATCTAAGTATTTCAAATGTATGGGATATAGTTAGGGAATTGAAACATAACTGTAAAGAGACTTACCTAGGCCAAAATTTCATCAGCTTAGAACGTGAGAGGAAGCAGAAGCATATCCACTGTTTTTTGTACACATCGACCTACCCAAGTCCTCTTAGTCATAATTTCTTCATAATCATATTTAAAATGAAGGTGGGTTGTCACATTTGACCTGCATCCAGATGTTACTGCTTGTAGCATCAAACCCTCTACAGTCGGCCCACGAATACTACGTTACTGCGGGTCTTGCCCTGCCCCCCCCTGCAGCCCTCTGTCAGTGTAGAGTGGCAGCTCATTAATATGCAAATTTGGCCTCAGTCACCCCACCCCTTCAGCTCCGGAGTGGCTGCGGGGCATTTCCGGAAGTTCCTCGCACACTCAGGGGAGCAAAGTGGGTCTCCACTGCCCCGTCCCCACCTGGGGAGTCCCCAGGAATCATGACATAGGGGTCCGTGAGCCTACACCGCCTCCCAGGCAAGTCCCAGGCTTTGGTCCCCGGGCTTTGGACAGAGGAGGCACTTTGTACTTCATGCATGGCCAGCTTGCTGGTGCTGGCAAAGCTTCTGCTGCCATCCCGCTCACATGTTTCAATGCCGAGTGCCTCCAGAAAAAAAAAAAATTGTTCAAACCCAGGAACCTGGGAATTTTTTTACACAGGAAATGTTTGTGTAAATATCTCCTCTGCGATGTGGGGACAGGCGAGAGGAGGGGAGGGGAGAAAGGAGCTCTGAATGGGGCAGGCAGGAGCAGCAGTCAGATCCAGAGAAGAGTCAGAGAAGGAGACTGCTCCTTCCCTCCTGCAGGCAGCCGAGCCTGTCATGGGACCATGAGGGATCCTGCCAAGTAGTGCAGCGCTGCTGAATTCAAGCTCGGGACCTAGCACTGGTCCTGGAAGCAGGGGGAGGGTGGCAGCGCTACGATCCTTCCTTTTGGAGCTGCCACCTCACTCTTACATGTGCTGTTGCAGCACACATGTTTAAAGTGGAGTTTCAAAGCCTCACACCTGCAACTCTGCACTGGAGCTCACACCAGTGTCCCGAAGCTGGCTACACAACAGCCTGGCCCCATTGGCAAGGCAATGGTTGTGAGGCAATGCCTCTCCGGCCCCTGTTCCACTCCTGACGCAGCCAGCACAGCTTGTAGATTCAAACGTTCATCCGGGTACTTGTCTTAGTTAACATATGTTAAACCTAAGAAAGGTATACATAGAGTTTGTACACTGCAATGTTTTAACTCGTTAACTGCACCGGTAGAGAAATGGAGCAGAGCGAGAACTTAAGAGGAAAAAAGAATTACAAGCAGCGGTGCCTTTGTCCCCTGGAGACTGGCCAGGAGGGACGGGGGCTATCTCCACTGCATTCCTTGCTGCAGCTCTGCGGCTGACCCCCCGCGCTCTGGCGCTGTTTCATCTACCCTCATGCAGACCGGGGCGGGCAGTTAGGGAACGTGACGTGGCTGCCTCATTTGGAGCAGAGTGGGGCAGGCCAGGCGCAGTGCAGACATGGCGCTGGCAAAACTGCTGCGGTCACCTCACTCAGAGCACAGCGAGGTGGACACGGTATAGGCAGAGCAGAGCGCTCGTGTTCCGTGCGCCATGGTGTGGAGGTTGATTAGAATATTCATTACTGTCTTATTTGAATATTCATGTCAGTTCGTACAGGCGCAGTTGTGAAACAGACCTCCCGAATTGCGGAAAAATCACACCGCGCAGTAGTGAAGCTGCAATATGGGAAGTGCGAAGTGGAGAGGGCTGACTGTAATAATAATCACAGACTAGCAACCTAGATTGGTTCTGACTTTAAAAACATAACTTGGCCTATGTCTCTAAATCTAGCTGCCATACACACGGAAAATCCCATGATTCCATGCAGTAAGGTGAGAATGGCTACAACTTAAAGCAGAAGCATTTATCGCTAGCTAATGGAATCCCTGTGTGGTGTGCTAGAGCAGTGGAAAAGCCACCACTATTCAAAGACTTTTCTGCAATTTTCCTTAGGATTAGTTTTCTCACATTGTGAAAGAAGCAATCATGCAGTAACCATTTTGTGGGTATACTTCTGAGAAATGTTTAAAGAGTACCATGTAAAAGAATCCTCTTGGCTACATCAGTGTATTTGAATACTTCAACTTAGCTCAGCTGTGGACAGAAATGCAGAAGGAAGCAGAGACTACAAGTAAAACAGCTGAGCACAGAGGGGCCTTGTTTCTCATTTAAGTTAAGGCTAATTTCAGAGCAGAACATAAATGTAGCTACCCTTGCAGATCACATTTTTGACTGGACCTTAAAATTATCTCAGTTCTTCTCAAGTATGGATTATTTTGTAATGTAAAACAAAGAAACAAATGAGAATACCAGTTGATATCTTCCATTAGAAGTATTACACTGATTATCCAAGATGAACCTAACCTAACCTGGTAAGGATATATTATAACCAAGCTGCCACTTTCCTGCGGCAGTTCACTATTTTGCCATTGCTGAAACAAGTTAAATGCAACCCATCTTGACTGTAGAATGGAACCCCTGGCATGAAACGTACTACAAATACTGGGTTGTCACTGTCCACTCCGTAAGTTTCCATGAGCTAGCCCATACAGGACATGGCTGCTTCCTACAGGTTACCATGCTATGCCAAATTGCCTGTTTCACTTACAATCACATTAGCACATTCTACACTAGAACCCATAATTGCTGCTGTGCCCACACATTTTAAAGGAGTTCAATTTTTTACAGTCCTTTGCTCTTAGCAAGATCATCACCTTCATAGTGTTGTTCCTGACCCCACTAATGCACAATGAAGATTATGCTGTTGTTACCCTTTTCCCTGTTAGCCTGGGGCCACAGGGTTCCCAAACAAATTTGGGATTTCTTAGTTGAACTACTTACGCTTATAGTAAACTGCTTCTGGTCTCCCAGTGTTCCAGCCAGAGAACAATATAATTAAAAAGGAAAAAAACCCACCAAACCAAAACATTATATAACAATCTTTCCTCTCCCTTCCTATGCCCAAATTATGTCTATATAATTTAAATCTGTATGTTCATTGCCAAATCAGAAAACAGCAAATAATTTGAATTAAACTAACACTAAATATATATATTTGGTTTTCAGCCACGGATGTTCTACAGCTGCACAAGAATGTTCCCTGAGAGAGAACTACAGGGCAGATAGTGATTCAAGCAATGGGGAGTGCCTTTTGCACAATACCTTCAGCTGTCTCCTATTACACTGACCCAACAAGATGCTCAGAAATTTATCAGTGAAAAGTGTAAAAATGGAACATGGAAGCAGTTTCTGGTTAAAACATAATTGAATAATAGATTTTCCCAGATTTTTCAAATCATTTCAGTTCTTATATCTGCACAAAAGTTATGAAAAAATAGAATCCTCATAACAGCTTGCAAGATGTCCACAGATTTATATAACAGGAATAACTAAAAAAGAAGGCCTTATTCTGTGAGTTGAGTATGTTGCAGGCATCAAAAAAACCCCTTGTTTGTCACATAGTTTTGGTTGTTTATATGAAGAATAAACATCTAACTTACAAGCATTATACTTGTTTTTTGTGTTTTGAGGGATTTTTTTAACAGATGCACTTTTAAACTTGTATAGATAACATTAATTTTACCTGCCTGCAAACAGATTTAACCGCTGAACTAAAAGATACTAACCTTTCTTACACAGACTCAGATGAACCTCTGCTTCTGTTTTCTTCTCACAGATATTTTTTGTCTATTTTAATATGTTGGTGATCTTTAAAATAGCTTTTCTAATCCTTATCCAAAATGACAGAAAAGGTATCAAATACATCAGAAATAAAACAAGCTAAATTAAAAATACATAAACAGAAGGCTTTAGACAATAAAGTAATCTGTCCGATACTTAAAGGTCATCCAGAAAATAAAGATAACTCTCTTCCCTGTTTGCAATAGAAAGAGAATCCAATTTATGCAGAATTGATCAAGCAGTTTCTTTCTTCCTATTGAAACATTTCTAGGAAGAGATCAAAAAGGCTGTGCTGGCCAGGATACTGACCAGAAGAGGGATGGCAGAAGGGACAAGGGAGTGACTGTTAATTTCATTAACCCATTAATCCTTTTGAAAGAGTACATTGCACATAGGTGACAGAACACAGGTGTGGGCGTCCTTCATAATAAAGGTGGTTCGGATGAGCGCAGCAGAGCGGCGGTGAACCTCAGTGAGAGATTACACACGCACCTATTGGCAGAACATGGCAACGGAGAATGTCAGATTTCACATTCACCAGACATCTACAGCAACTGATGCCTTGTAGTCAAAGGCTGTTAAATTACCTGTGAAGGTTACTGGCAGCCCTGAATGTTTTTCTCATTGTTTATTTAGTTCCAAAAGCTCTTGGTCTTTGTGCTGATTGCCCTAACTGACAGCCCAGGAAATCTGGACTTTGTAAACAGGGCGCTGCTGTATTGAATTACAGGTAACAAGTGTGTAATCAACCTGCTGGGGCTGGACCTTTGCAAAGAAATCTTCAGTATACAGACAGAAAAAATAGGTTTTGATACTGGGGAATCAATTACATGAGCAGATGAGTATAAAAAGAGATCAATTTAAATCTTTTGTGCTTATTTCCGACAGCATATTTAGAAAAAGAAAAGCCTCTGACATATTAGAAAGGCAATTAAACACTTTATTCATGGTTGCAATAATACCATAGAAATTAAAGGTGAATATGATTTGAAGTGCCCTGATCATAACCCATAAAACCATATTAGTTAAACAGTCCTTAGCTGCAATATGCTTTATAAAAATATAAAGAAAAAGCTTGCAGGTTCTTGTTCTTAAAGGAGTGTAGTCAAATTATATACATACACTGAAACAAAGACCTACCCAAATGAACCAGTTACTTTTGATCTTCTAGGAAGTGCGAAGAAACTCTATAAAGCAGGGATCTATTGAAATCTAATACTGTGATATTTCTGCATACTAAAATAATATAATAAAGTTCAACAACCAACCCCTCAGATCATAGATTTATATAAGATATTTAAACTATAATCATTAATTAAAAAGCATAAATAAAAATCCAGTGGCAATCAGTCAACAGAATAACCCTATGCCAGACAACTAAGCATGACAAGGGAAGAAATAGCTTTTTCCTCGTGTTTTTTGATTTTATTTTTTTTTAATCATCAAGATAGGCCTGTTCTTTCTGTGTCTGTGGCCATCATGGGCATTAACATTCACTAAATAAGGAAAAACTTAACAACAAAGATTCTAAAGTATAAACAATAGTATTTCCTATCTGCACATCATTTATTAAAACAGATATCATATGCTATCATCTTATTATGTCCCAAAGACTTGCTTTTGAAATTACAAGAAAAACAAGGTTTCATTAATGTCCTCACTGATTATGATAGTTTTAGACTACTTGCACTATTGGAATTTATGCTTTGTTAAAGCAATTTGACTTAGATTGCTAAATTTTATTCACTCTAGGGAAGCAATTCTCTACTTTGGCATCCACGATTTCTTTTATGTGCTTGAAAAATATGTATAAAATTGACTTTTATTTCTGCTTGCTCATCTATCAGTATTTATGTATTTATATATCCCTAAAAATTGAAGTGCCTAACTTACTTGCAAGTGGAAGGTTTTTGCAAATATACAATATGTGAAATGAAACCTATGGCATGGAAGAAGAGCTGATGACCCAAGAATGATGGAAGCACTAGCGCATCTCTTATCAACACTCTCTACCTGATTCAAGAACTAGGCTCTAATACATATTTCTGACAGTTTCAGCAAACGTTATTCAAGACTATTAAAAAAGTTTTGGCCAAGAGAGAAAGCCAGTTAACTTCTAATGACTGTCTGTTAACAGATATGCCAATTGCCTGACATACTTTTCCTTCCTAACTAATATTCCTATAAATACCTGTCCCTTTGGTGAATACAAAGATTTTCAGAATACCATTGTTTCCCAAGCCAATGGAAACAGCTGGTAAAGGATTTTTAAAATCCGACTCACAATAATAATACTTGTGACAGTGAGAAACACAGCCCCAGTGTTGCACTGTGTAATGCCATACACTTTTTGGTCCATTCCAAATACACCATCTTTTGATGGTATTGGAGATCTGTCTGTTCCTGTCTCATGAAAAATGGTTGATGCAAATATGTTTTCACATTTTTCCATAGTTCTTTTAAATCCTCTCTTTGAGATCTTCACTTCACCCTTGCTTTTCAACAACACACAATTATGATGACTAAAAACAATTATTAGCATTCAAACTAAGGATCCTTTCATGTAAATATTGGCGCACATACTTAATGTCTCAACTGAAGCTCCCAAAATCAGTGTTAATACAGTAATCCCTTGTTACTTTGTGGTTCACCATTCACGGGTTCAATACATCATGGGGTTTTTTTCTGCAACTAACCCCCTGCGATACTTAAAGGATTACAGTAATTGAGTTACAAACTAAGTACATGAACACTGACATCAAAAGGTAGAAACTGAATATTTACTTAGGACTATACGGCACACAAAAATGGCAAGTGTATGGATAACATTTTATCAGATTTTGGCTTTTTTCTCAAACGCTGCTATGCTTAGCAACATATGTTGCTTCTGCAACGTGGAAACTACGAAATGTAACATAGGGAGTCATGGTGCCAGGCCTTTGCATGTAAGATGGAGAAAGATGTAAAAACTCCAGCTTCTCTTCAATGTCTCTAATCACCTGAAGCTTTTTTTTTAAGCTACTGTTTTCTTCTTCTCCCTTTTTTTCCTCTTTCTAGAAAGCAAAGTTAAAAGACATCTCCAGAATGATTAGCTATACTGAGACACTATTAAGCTAGTTATGGGCATGCAACTCCCCCTTTTCACAGTATTAACTGCCTATCTAAAATACAAATACGAATGTCATGTGGCTCTTGCCTTTCTTCTCAAGGACAAACACTGAGTGCATATCAACTCGAAGTGCATATCTTCCAGAATAAAAGTCTTTATTTGATCACTTCCTGCACTGAGCACCTATCCTAGACACATGATGGCATTTAAATTCAACCCCACAAAAACAGAGCCCACTGTACAACAATGAAGCACTCCACTCAATGCAGTAGTCTTAACTAGATTCACATTGATAATATATTGCTATAATTCTGCTTCAATTAAAAGCATATTTCAGCAGAAACCCAGGATATGATAGCTGCTCTATGCATTTTAATAATACAGATCAATGGTGTCAGAATTCTACTTTACATAAATAAAGACTGATCATATTAAGACAAAATCCTGCATAACCTAAATATATATTAATAGCAGCAATGCAGAAACTGATCACAATCTTTACACCCTGGATAAAAATCAGTTAAGCCTATTTCAATTGACTTCGGTATTTTAAAAGCAAGTGTTTTATTCTCTCCAAGATAAACAAAATATAAGGAAAAAAATCAATATACAATACCAAACTGCAATGAAAATGCTTAATTGGTATTAAACTTTAGCATAAGAGGAATATACTATTACATGATTTTTGCAACTACTAAAGTCAAACTAATTTATCTTCTACTTAAAAAGTTAATACAGGAAATGCAAAATTCTTACTGCATTAGAAAAAAAATTCTGAAAGATCAAAATATTTATCCTTGATTTTCATGTCATGCAATTTTGCTATATATTCAGAAGATTAAAGCAGTACTGGACTATGCACTCATCACAGGTTTTCCTAGGATTCTGTTACCGAAAACATGCGTATACATTTCTGCAAATGACAGCGTCTGGAGACCACATAGGTTAATATTTAGTGCTATTAACAAAATAGGAAAGTTGCCATTACTTGTGGCCCAGATTATGGGATATCACTGGAAAGGATCAAAATAAGTAGCAAATGTAACCTATGACAGTGAGAGTATTCTGAAGAACACACCTGGTTTTATTTATGTGAGCTCCAGCATTTCTAGCAAGTTGTTGAAAATATTGCTCCCTTGTATTAAAACTAACTATCTGGCTTTTAACTGGTTAACCATGATAAGCTAACGAAAAGGCAAGCATACCATTACATCAAAAGTATACCTTTCCTGCATATAATCAACCACAAGGGATAGGCAACTAGATTTAATTGGAAGATTGATATTAAAAGGTAAATCAACTTAATCTGTCTGCAGGAGGAGTAAAAGTGTAGGATATTCATGAAACTTACCATACAGTAAGGGCTCTGGCTCATTCTTGTCATCATAATAAAGATCAAAGTTACGTAACACAAGAAGTAACATGTATGTGCATAGCCCTCATTAGAAATCTTTTAACA
>WEKX01003803.1:530901-553498 GCA_013390025.1 Pitta sordida | reverse complement strand
AAGTGAAAATGGACACTGTTACACACAAGGCAGAATTCTCAACAGCACACAAAAATACCTTCAGGGAAACCCTAAGAACCAAAATACTGTCTTCAAACTTTGACCTGTCAAAACCTGTTTCACTTATACAAGGCAGAAATTTGCAATACTTATTTCGTCTAGGGAATGAAGAGGATTATTGAGGGGGCAGGAGGATAAGTCCTACAAACTTAATTTAGCTTAAACTATAGTTCTGCTGCAAGTAGAACTTAAATATTTCAAAAGGGAAAGCAAAACACTCCATAAAGTCCACTATAGACTTTTTATCCATTTTTATTCCGTTTAATACAGGATGACAACATGAGGGTGATGAAAAGCATACTACCCTAATGACTTGGTTACAGGGGAATATTAATGGAATAAGACAGAGGATGAAATTGTATAGAGCACTAACTGTTTCACTTTAAGTCCTTTCACAGAACTGGTGGTATACTATAAACTCTTACCCTAGATAATCACACAGTAACTTTCTCACCAAAACAAACTCTTTATAAAATCTACTTTAAGTAGATTTTACCCGGTTAAAAATAAAACTCAAACAATATAAAAGCGCTAACATAACAATTAAGTTACTTGATTAAAGATATGCTGAAGACAAACTCAAATACAACAATATATAACTGCAGTACTAACTTCCGAGTAAAATCAGGAAAACGCATAGCATAAAGGTGAATGGCTGGCTGTACTATAGTACAGCACACTAATCCAGCCTACTGCTGTGGTGTGATATGTTCTGCTCTGCTCAAGAAAACTCAACCACTTGAAATATCAGTATGCCAAAACTTAAAAGAGTAAGACATGAAAAGTATTACCCATGTAAAGTACAATTACTCCACATATAGATTTGTTCTATTCAATACAACAAGATGTATTTCAAGAAAATGTTGGAACTCTAACACATGATGTATACTTGGAAAACAAGTAATGATATATAATGATTCATTAATTAACAAGGCATAAAAGTATCCACAAATCTCTAAAAGAAGTTTATGGACCACATTCCACTTATGTTCCAACTGAAGGGCATAAGCAAATTTAATACTGAATATTAACAAAACTGATCCGTCAGAGTCTTTGGAAAGTTGGTTAATAATATTCATAAATGGCTCCCCCATGTTCAGCAGTGATGAATCTACAGGACAGCGCATCCAGTAAGAAACAGTATCTCAAAATAAATTGCTTGGTTCCACTTAGACCTAGTACATTGTTGAAGGTAGTTCACAACTGAGTTACTTGCTTCTAATGCCTTACTAAGAGTTCCCAAACAGGAGATACTGTATTCCTGCAGAACCTTGTCTGGTGAGGAAAAATGCTTTTCTGGAACAGCTAAAGGATACACGCACATCTCCCACATACAGTAGCAATACAGTTCTCCACTTTGGAACAGCACAAATGCAGTAAGTCATGAAAAGATATTTGTAACTGTTATCTAACTCCAGTTAGAAAGTTTCTCAATCACTTCCCAGAGCTGCAAAAAAAGTGTATCTCTAGAAATATAATAGGATTTAAAGCAAAGAAGAGCCATCGTCATAGCATGTCAAATGTAAGAAAAATACAGAAGACAGAACATGATTTTCTACTTAGTCTTTATTGAAATGATAAATGCAATTGAAGCAGTCTCAGCAGACTTGGACTATGGAACACTATCGGCTGCCTGGAAAATACATTAAAACTGTTGGTCAACTCCCTAATTGTATATTCAGCTGAAAGTTTGTCACCGGTGCTTTTTGCTGACCAATTCAGCATNAATTCAGCATCACTGGTTAAATCAAACAACATTGGGTTCATATGCCAAAACTACAATGTCTGTCTTTGCTGCAGTGTCAGTAACGTAATATATCAGAAATAGCCACACACAGCAGTTTCCTATATCTCCTACACCTTTAAGTTAATCAGACACAGTGTGACTCACAAACGTCTGAGATCATTTCTTTCTGCTTGTATGAGCTCAGGAAGGCCTCTTTAATTTATCACCAAATAAAGGCACAAATTGCTGGTGCTGGTGATTCTGGTATCAGTCTGCAATTGTAAGAGTGAGAGACCTTTTGGTTCATATGACATTGTCTGCTTTACCGCCTTGCTCTTTTTGACTAAATAATCTTTGATTGCTTCACAAAACCCTCTCAACTTCATCACCGGATCAAGCCAAACACTAAACAGTGTTTGTGTTTTCACTTGGCTTCATTTGACTTTTAGAAACCGGGATATAATGAATGCTTCCTTCCATGACTAAATACTCACAAGCTACCCATGTTTGGATTTAGATTCATTATGTACATAAAAATGAAATATAAAATTCAATGCCAGCCCATATTTAAAAATAATTTTTGCTGTATCATACTAATGAAAACAGCGTCAGTGTAGAGGACGTAATGTTTGCGTGAATGACAATACAATACCTATGTGCATCCTGTGCAGTCAGAAAAGGCTTGGCAAGGATTTATGACACAGACACAGGAATTCTTTCAAGGACATGTAGCAAAATAACCTGAAGTTATGAGACAAAAAGACAGGACTAAGCAAGACCAGGCTGGAACAGCCTTCCTCAAGCTGGAATGGGCAAAAATGAAATGCGCTGAGTTGCAATCCTTCACTTCTTTTTTACCTCTGTACTTGATACTTCACTATTTAGTGAAAGAATTTGCCATTGCTAGATGAAATCTATAGTGTGTTTACAACTACAGAGGTATAGTCAGTGTAAAAATGATTGTGCCATCTGGCTGGAAAGTTGTTTGCTGGTTGTTTTTTTTTTTTGTAATCCTACATTTTCACTGAAGAAGTGGTTTACTGATCACGCCTAAGTGTTTAGTTATGCTCTGTTTTGGAAAGTAAGACAGGACAAAGAAGAACCTATGAATCATAAGAAGAGATTTAAAACCAACTCCAACTAGTTCACTGTGAAAAATGATATAGCAAAAGAGTAATACTTCCTAGCTGATATAAGGTTTATTTCAGATGTTCACTATCATTATAGAAAAGAAAAAAACACACATGGAAAGGTCAGATTCTGTCACTATTATTCACATTAGGCACTACCTTAACTTAACATGCCTCGTGAAAAATTGAAGTCAAAATAATCTGACACGTTATGGCAAAATGCCCTTTATCTAGCTCATACATCTATGAACAGACACTCCAATAACCATATTCATGCTTTTAACTTTATTTTTAAAGACAATGTAGTGAACATAATTCATTAACTCTTTTCCAACAATTTTAAACTGATCTTAATTTACTGATGTAAGACAAACTGTTCCTGATCTGTAATGGTGAAGGACTATGCCAGATTCAAGTATCAATGTCTAAGGCTTAGGAAAATACTTCTCATTGCTCAGAGTATTTATCTGAGAAATGTTTTAATGGATGATTGTAATTCTAGACCTAATAAAGTAAGCTTTCTCAGATGAACTAGAATGATGGTTATAAATGTTTAAATTATAACTCAGACACTCCTCCTACATTCTTCTGATCTGAAGTGTTCAGCATAAAAGCAGTAAATACTATCTGGTTGTTATTTTAGTCACTCTTAAAGTATTGATTTTATACTAAACACAAGGAAATTAAAACTTTAAGGTAAAACTAATGTTTTTTTACAAGTTTACAGCCAACTCAGGAGAAGTTTTTTTAAAAATATCATTCATAGCATATATTGACATTATAATATACCTGCTAATGATCAAACACAAAGGAAAATATAAGTGCACTTTACTACATATGCACATAAAAGAATATTATACATGACTGTTTTAAAATTATATGTTTAAGTGCTGTGATATTAAACATTTAATAATTTGGCAATTTCTTTCAAAGACAACTATTAAAATTAAGGGAGAAGAGGCCAAAGGTCAACTCTGCTGAACTCCTGCCTGGTCCTGCAGAGAAAGTATGTATGGGGAATGAGGGCCAACCAATTTCTTCATTTTCCTGGACTAAATGAAGGTCAAATGTCTCCCACCCTAAGACAGCTATATTGAAAGATACTTAAGCTGGGGTCACCTGCAGCTAATGATTCTCGCTGATAAAAATCAGCTTGAATACTCTGTGTCCCTCCTTCCACCCAAACGCCGACAAAAATGGCCAAGTTTTAGGAGGTATTCAAATTTTACATTTGCCCTATCTATTTTTGAGCTATTTCAGACAATGAGGAAAACCTTATCCACAAGCTGTCCTGTTTTGCAGTCTGGTACAAAGGCTGAAACAGCATAAGTTACGCAAAGCTTCACTCTCTGCCTGCTTAAGGTGAAGGGCACGGTTGCATATTGGTCTACAGAGCACAAGGAAACAGAGATGCTGTGAACCACACCTGTACATCTTTATATCACCTGTAAATTCAGAGCTATTACCAGGAATCATATCAGCCAGCTTATATAACTCATTCAAGTGAAAGCCACAGTATTTACCAACAATCCTTACTACAAAAAATACTATTTGAGATTAATATTCCTGACTAGTAAATCTAGGTATGAAACGGCAGAGTTGGTCAGAATGGGATTTTAGATTTGGTGCTGTTGCTGACCAGATTTCCTACTGGAATTACAGAAGAGACTTTCTTAGGGAATACTGTTCTTAGCAGCAAGTTGTGCCAACAGTAAGAGAAAGACTGTTTCTTCTCTTTGAAATACGAGACCACACCTCTGTGCATGTTACCCCATTTTACTTCTAACGCACATTGCCATTTTTTGAAATGTAGCCCTACCCAGTATTTTCATTTCCTTTTGCCACATTTATTAAGGCAGTGTATATCACTACTAATATATGTCTTCATCACAGTAGAATAGGTGCAATTTCATTTTGAAAATACAGTCTATGTTTAGGGGAAGACTAGCCCTTTGGGAAGGCTGGGTCTCGGCTCTGGGCCCTTCTGTTGGCTCCTGGTCTAAGCCTGAAAGAAACCTCATCCATACATGCATGTCTGAGCTGTGGGTCCAATACAATTTCAGTGGGAAGCAGGACATTTACAAGGTAGTTAAGCATGCAACATGCTTACAGAATTGGACTTTAATTTCGCTTTAATTACTCCATTTCCTCTCTCTCTTGCTACGGATCTGAAATTATCTGGATTGCTTCTAAATTGTATAATATTGCTTCTCTACTGCTGAAATACACTAAAAATTTTTAAAAGAGAAGATTCGGAAATTAAAGATACTAATAGCAATTTCATAGGTTTCACTGTCAAAGTCTACTGCTTTTGTACATTGAATGTCCAACCATTTAGCTCGAAAGTGTTACTATCAGAATAATCTTACTTTAAGTTCATCACTGACCAGGATTTTTTCAACAAATGTGGGCATGCATGCACATGCAGTCACACACAAAGTAAACTCATTTTACAAAGGCAAGAAGTTAATTTTCATTGTACACTTAAGATAGGGAGTCGTGTCTCAGTTTGATACGAAAGATACAGAGCATTTTCCTCAAAATTACAATCATTCCTTAAGTTCCCTCATATCACAATGAAGATTCAATGAATGTAGTTTATGAATTGCATTAATTAATAACTGCATCCTCTGAAAAATGTAACGAGCTCTTTAGCATCTATCCCAACCTTTTCTCTGTGTCAAATGACACTAAAAAAGGAATAAAAGCACACTTTTATCAGTAACATTGCTTCCATTGTAGGAATATAAATGACAGTTTGAAACCTCAGAACACTGATGCAATTGCTCTCCAGTAGCAAAAATAAAAACTGGTTGTCTGGGTCAAAATTCCCAAATTGTCAGTGATGTTTAAATATTTCACCTTTAAATATTAGCCTGACTAGTCAACAATTTAAAAGTTACCCATAACTCTACTCCCTTGACTGCACTGCACTGTTGAGAAAAGTATTTTTTCCGGGAGCAGCTTATGACATAAGGGGAAACACATCACCTGACTCATCCACCACCCCCCTTACCCATCGTGAGACCTCATTAACAATGCTAGATATAAATTGAAAGAAATGTTTTCAAGTACCACATAGTGAATTGAACTAATGTGCAAAAGCTGCTCCTGGAAAAACACAATGCTTGAGGTAGTTGTTCACATAAACTGATATTTTAAAATACATCACCTGACATATCTTTCTTTGGGCTTAAAATTTCTATAGGAAACTTCAGAATTTTAAGTAATTAAGTATTTCCAGACAAAACACCTGGGAAGAAAAAGTTATATTTGAGCATATAACGCACTAGTTACATAAATTATGGCTTTGAACACTTATGGAATTTTGTATTTTGTATTTACTCCAAAATCAAAACATATTTTTGAAGCTGCACTTAGGAGAAATCTAAATTTACTATAAAACTAATATACAGCTTATTTACCAAAAATAATTGCCTAAACTCCTCCAAAATCAAGAAGAAAATAATCCTAGAGGAAAAGAGGGTGTAAAGTGTGTTAAAAGTCTGCATTATTTGACCAGGGACCATAAATACTAATAGTTCAGCTTCAATCACATGCAATAGCACAAGATTACTGCAGAGTGAAATTATGATTACATCATCATGATATAGAATGCATACATTCATGCAGGAGTGGCACCTTTCCACTTCTCCCTGCCACACCGAGACCCAAGAGTAATGAAAGAGAGATAGGGCAGAGTCTTGACACAGTTATTGCTGTCTGTCAGTTATTCCTTCCTTAGGCAAAAAGAAGGGGGGATGGATATTGCAATTCTTATGAGTGCCTCTTGAGAAAAAAATACTGCAACAGAATTATGCTTACTTATCACCCTACTTTTCTGGTTGTAACAAAACCCAAAATATAACTTTTGAGATGAATAATAGGTTAACTAATCAGCATTTTAAAATGTATACTCAGCACTGTGGATAAATCTTACCCGGAAGATGATACAGTTCAAAATTCTAATAAAAGATGATATCTGAGATATAAAAATGAACAATAAAATCACATATTTTACCCTACAAAAACAATAAAAGCTAACTGCTCTGTAACATTTCAGTCAATAGAGCAATGCAATCAAATTTATAACTTCAGCAAGAAGACTCAAGAAAGCCTGAATAACTTATTTCATGAAGTATTATAGCCAAAAACACTTGAAGAAGACTGTGGCTAAATAGAAATGCAATTGATTAGCTAAAGAAAATGATAACAGAATTATTAAGAACTAAATGCCAGGGCCCAAATCCCACAGATCTGAGGACAGCAGCAATATTTACCAAAGAGAAAGGTATCTTTATGCCCCATTTGAAGGGCTCTGTGTGTCTCTGCATACAAGACACACAGTTCAGGCTCATGAGCAGAGAGCAGGATTTTGCAGGGTTACAAAGATTTCTGTCCATCTCTCACTCTGTATCAGCACAAATACCTCCTAACATCTCAGCATTCCAAAGATGGTAATTTTCCCACCCACATCCAAGAACTAAATGAAGCAAATCACTTCCAAGCGTCCTTGCAGTGAAGCACAGAGGGCCCTCACTTCCCAGCTGCACAGTGGCTCGGCCAGAGGCAAACCCGCTCCACCACAGGAGCCAGGCAGCTACACTACCACAGGGCAGCTCCCACTTCTTTGGGATGATTAGTTAGGGCTGTCCCCCAGCATCGCAGCTTTGAAGTTCACATGCTCTGCCTGCTTTTAACAGCTGGGATTTAGTCTCCACTAGAGCAGCGAAGGGGGTTCCCAAGTGGAGCTGACTTGCAGCAGGGGCAGGAAGAGCTGACACATAGGTGCCTGCAGTCAGACCTGTCCCAAAGGGCAATAACGCTGCAACTCTCACACTAATAATCACCAACGCATTTCCATGCCCAAAGTAGAGCTACCCTGCTGGCTCCTGAAGAAATACCTTGCTACTTCATGTTTTTTTGTAAATAGAGATACAGTGATTTCAATAACATTGTTCTTTTTTAATACCCCGAGCCAGATCTGAAATATGATGTAATTATTTCCAGCTCATGTTGACTAGATAATGGGACGATGGGACAGGGAATTAGATTATATAATTAAAAAAAAAGATGATGACATGACCCTGAGATTGGCTCAGATAGACAGAGCATGGTGTCCATGGCACTGGGGTTGTGGGTTCAATCCCTGTATGGGCATTCACTTGGGAGTTGGACTCAATGATCCTTGTGGGTCCCTTCCAACTCAGAAGATTCTGTGACTTTTTTTGTTAAATACAGTCGGCCCTCTTCCACTTCGCGCCCCCCATATTGCAGCATCACATCTTAGCGGCGTGATTTTTCAGTGATGAAGGAGGCCCCTTTATACAACTCTGCATGCGTGACCTGGGACACATGAATATTCAATTAGGCAGTCATGAATATTCAAATAAACCCCCCTCCCCTGTGCTGCGACCGAGAAGGCTACAGCGGGTCCCCCCCCATCCTGCTCTGCTCCGCTCCGAGCAAGAAGGCTACAGTGGGTTCCCCCCGCTGGTGTGCCTGCGCCACGCCAACCCTCCCCATCCCGCTCCACTGGGAGCGCAGTGGCTGCAGCGAATCCACTCCGAAGGGTGCCTGCCCCACTCCTCTTGGAGCGAAGTGGCTGCGTGCAGCCTGCCTACCCCGAGTATGGAGAGACCAGGTCCACCCATGCAGAAAGACACTGGGACAGTGGAGCAGGAAGCTCCAGTGCTCCCAGCCAAGCAGAAAATGGCTTTTTCCTGGCGTGGGGTGGCCGTGGGCGCTGTGAAATACCAACACAAACATCGACACACAGCAGGGCAGTACCAAAACAGCGCCGGAGTGTCAGGAGGGCGTGTAAGGGTGCAGGGCAAATTTGCATATTAATGAGCTGCCAATCAACACAGAAGGCGGGCTTCGCAGGACTCAAATAAGCCCTCACAGCTGGGATATAAGAGACCCGACCGTATAAGCAAATACACTACCTTTTGTTGTAGACCCTCAGTGATTCTGCAGCATTATGGGTAACACACACAGGGTGCACATAAGCAGGTGTTTAGGGCAGCGTTACTGCAGACGAATCCTAATCCTAACCTGATGTACCACTTCACATACTGTATCTCAAGATCAACCACAAAGTGTGAGGAGTACAAGTAGAATTTGAATTATAAGAAATTCCTGGGCTCCTAATTTTTCTTAACATTTCACATAGGTACAAGGAGGATACACAAGCACATGTAATCATTCAGTGAGCCATGGTCCCAAAATACCTCTTTTCTTCCTTATCCTTTAGTTTTATAACAAATCTGTGTGGGCAAATTTCATAATAAATAAATTTTATTTACTCAGTGATTGATGTTTTAAGCAATGCAGTTTTCTCATGGCTAAGCAATGTAAAACAAATATATGGCTTCAGTTCTGTATTGCTGGGTACTAAAACTTAATTACATTATGAATTAAGTAATAATTCCACAAAACCATTTGTTAAAATCAGCTAACAACATATCAATCATTATGTATGGTAATAACCAATTTTAGGGTGAAGGTGTTATAAAGTATAACAAATAGTTCACAGCAGTGATATTTAATTTTTTTAAAAAATGGAATAAAGTGTTTGAAAAACCTTCTGTCACTAAGCTGCCATCCAGAGCTGTAGCCTGAAAGTAACTTACGGACATCATACAGCCACAATGTTGTTGGCACCTGGCTGTACTGAAAATTAAAAACATGAGACTAAATGGGTAAAAGGGATGCAAAAATTCAGCCAATGCATGCCACTGCGGAGTTCGTGCCATTTCATAACCATAATTTAAAGAGATCAGAAGGGGGAGAAAAATGAAGCCCAATAAAAAGCGAAAATGTTAGATTAATGACACAGTCATTAAAATAAAAAAGGTGGAGTTATATGAGTAATGGATCTTATTTGAATTATTGAAATTAAACAAGTTATTGTAACAATCATTCTAAAAATCATATCTTACTAAGCTCAAGGAAGAAAGACAAAAAATAGAAATCATGGGAATATTTCAAATTGTCAGTGGCTTTAAAAAAGTGATTTAAGATTTTCTCTTGTATCTTCCCTTTCAATTTTAGAATTTTAGTTGCCATATATTATAATGGTATTTTAGCCATAAAAGTAGTTTTCCACTCACTGTTCTCTTGCTTTTCAAGGAGACAAACAGTTTTTCTTTCCTCTAAATGAGCACAATAAAATGGGTAAGCTGTCTGGGGAAAAAGAACCCAGACAAACTGGTGGTATAAAGCTCAACAGAAAAATGTGGTACAGAGAAGAAGCGATCTAAAGCATGTTTACTGTATACCATGCAATTTATTCTACTAGTCATGTTAGAATAATCTGCTGAATTATCATTAGGTTTTGTTCGAAAACAAACCCATTGTTATTGCTGTCCCTGATGCTGAACTTTTAAGAAAGTAGGGGAGAAAAATCTGCAGGCAAAGCTGTACCACAAAAACAGTATTTCTGTCATAAATACTAGTGAAGCAGAGATTCTTAAAATCTGGGGCCAGATCTTGCCAATATTCCCTATAAACCTGTTTATATAAGCTCCATGCATATCTATAAGTATTTTAGTAGAATAATTTTCAGCACTTCAGCAAGTATTCTTCCATCTTCTTGAAAACCTTCCTGATGTATCAACAGAACAATCAGTTATGAAAAGGTTGATATCGAGAGTCAGCTAAATGAAAAACAGAGTAAAAATGCAAACTACAGATGTATTTAGAAGAACCAAAGCTTCATAAGATTTTCCTCTACCTAGTTGATGTAGGCAAACCAACAGATTGTCTTTCTGTCAGGCAAACCCTGATAGAGACAAATGTAAAGGCTGGAGTGCACGCCTAATTTTTACACACAAGCTGCAACCAGACCATGAATTTATGCTTCAAGGCAACCAGATTTCTCCTTGTATACTCTTACACACTGCTGCTGCACTCAGTCCATTTTGCTTAAATGCCTTTAAAACCAAACACGGGCTCTGCCCCTTTCTCTGTTCCTACTAATTATATACTTTTTTGTTTGAAGAAGCAAGCCCTTTATTGCTCATAATTTCAGCTATCACTTGCTTGGGCACCTTCTACAGATCAATAGCACATAGTTAAGTGGATGAAAAGGCTAAATGTGATTGTCATTTGCAATTCAAGGTTGTGTGGTTCTTCCCCTCCCCCCCTTAAACTTTAAAATTGCTGTGGTTGGGTTTCATTTTAGAATACTAGGTTCCTGTTGCAGGTATACAGCAGCTGCACATTCAAAGCCTTTTGTCTTAAATTAAATATCTGTCATTTTTTAAGGCCAGAATACTGGCATAGGTTATAATAAAAACTAGCGTCCAACCTGCAATTTTACAGATTCCATTGCTGGTGGCCATACATCTTTGATGGCAAAACTACATTGGTTGTAGCGCCATAAAATCAATAAATATTAACCTTTTCTGACACTTTCTGCACGGATGCTTTATCAGTCGCTGTCAGGTGATAGAACAGTCAGTGATGTACTGTATTTTTCAGCTCAGAATCCATACCAAACTAAGAAATCAATGCAGATTAACAAGCCTTTAAATACAAAAATTGGCAAAGAAATTTTGGTTCTATATGATAAAAATTAAACCAAATCATGATACTACAGTATCTACTTCCAGCAATGTGCGAAACATAAATAAGTATTGCTGCGGCAAAATAATTCCAGCAGTGAAATAAATTCAGTTTTATTTCATGACCGACATATCTATTACAGATTATAAAATAAAAAAAATACCCAATTATACAAATCCTTTATCTCAATATTGTTCAGAATCCTACAGTCCTTACCTTGCTGAGAGACATCCATACCAGCTCAATGCACTTAAAAGAAAGACACCATTTAAGTTATCTCCTACTTCATATAACTAACAATAACCGAATAATGATCTAAGCATCTTAGAAGCATCTTAGAAGCCTAAAGCCTCTAATTATTGGAAAATATCTTGCTGTTTTCAATCCATACTGTAGCTCGGTACAGACTGAAAACTTGGATTGGTTTGTTTCTTTCTGTCCTGAACACTGCAATTTCTTCTATATGACACTGTATTTGTTTACTAGAGCACTAGAAATTATGTTCACTTATATGTAATTCAGATGACATTTTTTATTAAAATGAGAGTTAAGTCAGATAACATGGCCTTTCCAGACCACTTCAGACTTCTTAAAAACTACCACAATATCTCAAAAGTTTAGGACGTGTTCTAATATTTCTTCAAATATGGAATCTAGTAGTAAATCCTTCAACAATACTGGCAATATGGATCTATTTATAGTAAGAAATTCTTGAAAAATGAGGACTGTAATTTGGCTCTATTCATCCTATATGGCCAAAGGCTATTAGAAGTTATTTTATCTGTAAGTTAATCTATTTTCATGTTTCTTTCTAACAATGCAGGTGGGGCATTGGTGTATGGACAAGAATTACCTGTTCTTTGAAATAAGAGATAGTACCTGAAACACGAAATTAAATTAGCAAAACCTATTGAAAATACAGCGGCTCGGATGGAGCGTGGTGTCCATCACTCCAGGGTTGTGGGTTTGATCCCTGGGTGGGCATTAGCTTGGGAGTTGGACTAGATGATCCTTGTGGGTCCCTTCCAACTCAGAATAACCTGTGAACTTACATGTCCAGTGAAGTAGGAGCAGGTGCACAACAATATTCGGAGAAACAGTGAACTGCTTTGAGAAAAGTAACGTAATGCTATGTTACACAAATGAAAGATAAATTCAAATGCACTAAAAAATCAATTATCATTATAAAAATATATATGAATATAAACTTTACCTTTTAAATGGAAGTATAAATTTAAATTTACTATTTCATTCTGTATATAACATCTGTACTTCTGCACTAACCAAGAAAGAGACCTACTTCTGCCAATCAGCATTGGGAGCGATCAGACTATGAATTCTATAATGATTTCTTAAATAAACATTAGCAAAAATAACTTTAATCAGCTCAGTTTATCTATCAATTCTAATATGAAAGGACCTGCTGTGTGTTTAAGCAAAAACAAAGCCTACAAGTTGACTAAGTTAAAAAAAAATAAAAACTGAGTATGCCTAAAAGTTTCTTATGTCACAATGGGGACACAATACTAAAGCTTATTCCTGTGCAGCAGACTCACCACAGAAAGCAGACCCTAAAATTGCAAAGGTCATGATTTTTAGGTTGTGAGCCACTTGTGCATCTGGACAGCCACCTATTGAAATCTGCTTCATGCCTGAGACCGAGTTGCCTTACATAAAAACATCCTCCCCAAATCAATCTTTTTTACCCATTCTTGGTGAGAAAGTGGCAACAAAATTGAAGTACGTACTTGCAGAATGAGGAGTCCTAGTCTCTCCGTCAAAGTATCATTAGCTTTCTCTGCTCTCCTAACATCCTCAGGAACCTTACACTGGTTATACCAACTTATAACCATTTACTCTGTATACATGAGCACTTTGTTAGTATCCCAAACCTGACCAAATCTTTCTGCAATTGGTGTGTCACTTCTATTATTCCCTTAAAACTGTTTTTCTGTTCATATCAGCCATCAGATATAAAAGTAGCTTTAGTTAACAAAAATGCTCAGATTTTGGTTAATTTTAGAATTATTAGCTTTTATAATTTTAAAATTGATCTCTCAAGACATTCCAAGAAATATATTTAATTAGTCACTTCCATCTCTCAAAGGTTTGCAGGAAACAGCATATGTAACAAACCCCCCACATGACTGAAAAAGAGAACAGAAGATTTTGTTCTCCTGTCTTAGCCCTCCTGATTTATACAAGTAAGGCTGTACTGAATTACAGATAACTGAGATTTCATGATTTTCATATGCTGAGAATTCTCCGACTTCATATTTCAGGATTTTCGCTTGCGTGGGTGGAAGCAAGCACAAGCAGCTCAGCAAATTTTACTGACAATTGACAGTGGATGGATTTACTCAGAGGAAGGTAGATTACAAAAGAAAGGGTCAACAAGAAATAACAGAATACTGAATACTACAGCAAGGATTTATAGATAAATCCTTACCAGATGAGGCTAACTTGAGTTGACTGGAAGCAGCTTTATCCCACAGGCACTTTGTGGTTGGTGACATGCACTAATATGTGAGGACTCCAAAAATGTTTCACAATGGCCTCTCCTTTTTAATTTTACTTTACTTATACATCATAGAAACTACTGAAACTATTTTACTGAGTGTAAAATTGATTGTTTAATAACCCATAAATTCAAATTCTTCAAACTCAGTTCTGAATTTCATCTATATATGCAAAATCCAAAATTAGTGTTAAATTGAGAATGTTTGCCTAAAACCTTTCAATGGCTCTTTAGATAAATTGATAATCAGTTTTATCTTTCTTTGCTATCAATAGATGCTTTCACTTTCTGTTTTGTCTAGATAATATTACTTCAAAGTTGATAAATTCTTTTATATCTTCTAAAAACTGTTTTCTGAGAACTGTTATCTGCTATTACTTCCCAGACTTTGAATAAGAGGGACCATTTTGGCAAGGTATAAAAGAGGTAGGGACCAAGTTTAGTACATAGGATGGTAGTTATCTTTATGCCTTCTTTGTAAGTATCTTTTACACCCTAATCCCGAACACTATAGAGCGATCAACTCTCCTTTAGCAACAGTATAACAACTACTAATGAAAAACTCTTTCATCATAAATTTCTGAAATGTTATTTAAGCAGGGAATAACTGATCTTTAAATACTTCTTTACACTTTAAAGTCTTCTTAACTACTCTGCAGAAACCTGTCCAGTAACTGTCTCTGGATGTTGGATACCTCCCATACTTCCCACACCCAAGCACCTGGAGTTGCACCCATTCAAACCAGCAGTTTTAAACCTTTCATCCAGGCCTGTGGAGGCTGAACCAGTGATCTGTATTACCTGAATGCCAAAGCTTCCAGTAACACTCAGGTTCCTATGCAATTTACATGAAAATTGTATTCACTTTAAGGTTCCTTTTTAGTATCAGAGAAAATTACCTGAAAATCATACAGCAATGACTCAGACAATGAAAACATCTGTATTAAATCTGCAGCGGTTACTTCACTACAAACCATTTCTTTGACATTAGATATAGTTGAGCATGCACTCTTTCCAATGCATGCAGGACATGCATGAAATATCTTAAATTCAGAAGATGTACTTTCTGTCTTTGCATTTAGCATAAGGGGTTCCCCACTAACTGGCCTGCTGGGAGTTGAGAGACCTGATATCTGTCTCCATGGTTTTTTGACATGATACAAGAATTATAGACAGCTGACATGAGGCGTATTTATATGAGTTAGTTTCATATTACGCTCTTACACATTCTCAAAGAAAGTGGAGCAATCTTTCTTCTGTGGGACTTCTACCTATCTTTATTTCCTTTAGTGCAAACAGTTATAGACAAGCTCCTCTTTGAACTGATAATTTTTTAGAGGTCATTCAGCCCATAATTTCAGGTCCTAGTCAGTACCCTGATGGTCCTTCTTAGGAAATTGGACCCAGTGGGAACGTTTTTTCCTTCTGCTTAGTCTATGAGTCAGCATTTTCCTTCCCTTGTACTTCTTAATTCCCTTAAGTGGCAATTATTTAAGCTACAGTTAGAGAAGGTGCAATCTACATTCATCCAATAAAATCTAAATATTAAAAAGGACAGAAAAATCCAGCATGGTTACTAAGGATATATGGGAGAGCATTTAGCATTTGAAAGGTACCAAAGATCTGGTAAATGAAAAGATAGAAAAAATTAGGAAGAACTATTGGAAGTAAAATAGAAATTAGAAGTACAAAAGAATGTGTATCAGACAGACAAAGCATCCTACTTACAAGGGTCAACATTCAAGATGCTATGTCAAGAAATTAATGCGAAGTCAGTGTACCATATATTGGATTAATGAAAGCAAACAAAAGAGAAAGTCCAAAAGAAATTTTAAAAATCAGCATGGAATGGGAATGATTTGTGATTCATTGAAGCAATTATTGCTGAGGGTTCTTCTCCCCACTCATGACCCCAGGTAGTAAAGCAGCGAGCACATAACTGACAATTTGATTCAATCCTTCCATACCTATGTACCGTTTTTGGATGAGGTTGTTAATTTGCTTCACAGTAGCTGGTATGTTTGGATTTGGGTTGGGAACACTGCCAGTGACAGGGATGTTTTTGTTATTGCTGAGCAGCACTTCTACATTATTAAGGCCTTTTCTGCTTTTTACCCCACTCCACCAAGTGAGGAGGCTGTGGGTGCACAAGGAATTGGGAGGTGGGACAGCTGACCCCAAATGACCCAAGGGCCATTTCATACCATATGGCATCATGCTAAGCATGTAAAGGAGAGGAAAGGAGAAGTAAGTGGGGGCATGTTTGGAGTTCTGGCATTTGTCGTACCAAGTCATCGTTACACAAAGCCCAGCTTTCCTGATGGCTGGCTGCCGGTAGGAAGTGATGAATGAATTCCTTGTGTTGGTTAAGTTATTAAACTATTTATATCAAACCACAAGCTTTCTGACTTTTACCCTTCTGATTTTCTCCCCCATCCCTCCATGGGTGGGAATGAATGATTGGTGTGTGGTACTTAGTTGTTGGCTGGGGTTAAACCACAACGACTTCAACACTTCGCTGATTCTGAAATTATTTGGTATTACTGGTGCAGTATCAAAACTTGTATAGGAAGGAAATAATTATTTTGTTTAATTTACAAAAAAATGTAAAGTTCAGACAATGACTCGCACGTGGTTACCAATATTAATGGTTTAAGCTATTTATCAAGAGTTCTTCCAGTGCATGTTCTAGGGATGCCAGTAACATCTCACAGAAAGAAAAAGTGTAAAGTCTCGTGTCCTCTAACTAATGTACAGCTGCAGTGAAATTGGTCAAGGAGTGGTGAGCAAAATACACTCCACTATGTTTACTTGAAATAATGTGTTCACAGGTCTAGGAAGTATGGTTAGTTTAACTCTATAAGTAATGAAATACTAATTAGTTTGCAATGGAGGTACCATAGTTGAGAAATATATTATTTAGGATTATTTATAGATCTTTATTATTTATATTGTCATAGAAATTAAATTTGTGTAAAATTATTTATATAATAATTAGCAATATACAATTATTTAACTACAGTTCAAAACAAACAAAATATTAATTATTTATGTTGTATGTATTATGTATATAAAAATTCAAAACACATCTAAAATAAAAATTTTAATTTTGTTCTTCAAGTTGCATCTTGCACTTTAGATTTACTTTAACAAAAATGAAAAATTAAGAGCTTTATATTTCTGAGAACTCCATCATCACTTCCATAGAGAAGTTATTCCATACACTAAGAGATCTACTCCTTCTGATAGGAAAACAATTTAAATCTTCAGAGTACAGGACAATCTCCACATAAAACCAGCCTGTATTACTCTTAAGTACTGTACCCTTTTATTTTTAATTCCTCTTGTAAGGAAGCTTACTATCTTTCATTTTGTAGGTTTGGGAAGTTTTCTTGGTGACTCTGATACCCCATTTTTTGGTGTTTTTCAGAATTTTATTATGCTGATATTCCAGCACTAGTATTTCCTTTTTTTATTTATATTTGCCACACACTATTATGCATGTATATTTTCTAGCAGAATATTTTTGCTTTTCTAGATGGCACTTGTGTCTTAAGGCCTTTCTTCTACTTCTGCACTTAAATATTTCAGTCTTGCTTTAAAAGTTTTATATTAGGATATCCTATTTTTTAGCACCAAATAGGCAATAATATGTCTTGTTCTTCATGAAGGATATAGTATCTCTTAGTATAATGAAATAGTAGCTTGGAGTAAGATTATCTTTTCATGGCGCTTTCAGTGCACCTGACATCCTTGTTGAGGCAACAGGCTTTATGGACATCAGGAGAGATCCAGCACATGGCTACCAACACAATGCAAGGAATTTGCAAAGCAGGTGCCCATCTGAGGGTGTTTTGAAGGCAGATACAAGGTGGGCATTTGGGCTCAACAGAAAAGTTCAGAACTGATGAAGGTTTCGACTCCTTCCAGATCAGTCGAATCCCTAGTTCCCCACCTTGAAAACTAGAATGGCATAGGGAGGAACAATGGAAAAGCAGGTGCACATCAATATACAGATTAAGTGTTTAGACACAGGTGAAGAGATTCAAATTGCTCTCGCCACAAAAAATTAGTTGATAGCTTTTCACAAAGGAATAATGCCTGCTAGGAAGGTGTTTAAGAAAAGACTGGATGAGGAACTCAGTGACATGGTCTAGATGATGGGAGACTTGGATGGATGGAGTGTGGTGCCCATGGCTCCAGGGTTGTGGGTTCAATCCCTGGGTGCGCGCTTACTTGGGAGTTGGACTAGATGTTCCTGTGGGTCCCTTCCAACTCGGAATAACCTGTGAACCTGTGAAATCACCAGTGCAGGAGGCCGTGGACAGAACGTAGGATTGTGACCACACATTAGTGGTGCTATACACAAAACCAAAACCCTTTGTGTGATAGTCCGGCAACTTATTGCCAACTCTCTGATGGAAAAAAGGCACAAAACATAACACCCCTTGCACCTCTACTGATCAAAGGTATTGAGAGGTGTTCCAGATATTAGTCTAGGCAATGTTTTCCTTTTCCTTTAAAACTATATACTTAACAGTTTTTCTTTAGTGAGACTGATGGCTTTCACTCTTAGCTGAGAATACCATTCATTTAAAGGATGCAACCCATATTAACAGTAGTGGGTTTTAAATATTAGATGATGTCATATTTACAGCAAAATATTTCAACACCTTCATTCACGTCACTCAGCAGCAACATATGCTGATTTTTCAGGAAAAGCAACTAAGGGACTATGAAAGGAGCCTCTGTGCTCTTCAACAGCAGCAGAAAAAGCTACATACTAGGAAAAAAAAAAAGAAGAAATACTTCCATAACCTCATTTTTTTTTTCTACTTCCCTTGCTACCTGGAAAAACCACCACTGATGTCATGGCCACCCAGATAAAGATACTTGATACGGAAGCTGTGCTAGGTGCACAATGCTTTCTAATAGAAGACAGTTATAAAAATAAACAAATGACTTAGGTTTCTTTAAAACATAGATTAATTTTTCCTGAAACACAATAATACGTAATCTACATATGTTATAAGAAACCTGACTTTCTCCTTCACAAACAGAAAATCATTTATACTAGGTTTTTATTTCAAGCACACACTAAAATTATTATTCTTCACAAAAGAGTAAAGGGAGTGTCTGCCAATCAACATGACATGCTATTGAAAGACTGGCACTAATAGCTATGACAAGAGCAAACCTGTTTGAAGCAGAGCTGCTGCTGCCTTTTTCTTTTCTTAAAGTATACCAGCCATCAAAAATAATGTTTTATCTGACTAAACCCAAGCAATATCACTGCTGTAAAAGCTTGCACCTGATTTGCCTATATCTAGAATGACAATTTTAATATTGTTTCAAATGACAGCATTTAAAGTGTTTTATTTAAACAGTGATAAAGACTAAGAACATTAACTATTCCAAGAAAAATGTTAAATATGCTTGCACACAAAACTGTGTATGCATTCTTTGGAGGTTTTACATTGGGTATGAATTACAAGTTTGCATAAGTACTCAACTGGCTTCTATTTCCATTGCTACACTGATAAATAGCATTTACTGATTTTATATTTTTGTAGTTTGATAAATTCACAGAGTATAAGAGCAAACAGGCTTTTATTATTTCATTTTTCCCATTTTTTTCAACCTCTCGGAATCTACCAAAGAATCAGAAGATGCAAAAGACTAAGGGAAAAAAAAAGGAAAAATTTGAAAGTAGAAAAGCACTAGGATTCTAGTATAATTGCTATATTATCAGGTTCTGTGTGTCCAATTCACATTCTGAATAAGTCTGCAGTTTCCACTTGGTAATACAGTTATACCTTGATAAAATCACATCATAGATCACACCATAACTTTTAGCAATCAATTTTTCCTCTTAATAATTTGATAAATGCAGCTGTCAAGTGGGATAAAGATCACAATTTTATTTGGGATTAACTATTTGAACTTTCAGAATTCCATTCATGAATATTGCAACTGTTACAACTGATAGGATCACAATTTTGCCCCTTGTTGATGATGTAATCATGCTGCAGGTTGCTAGTACAGCCCCGTTTCTCAAAAGCTGAAGAAACAGAAAGAGGAACATGGGGAGAGCATAGCCTTTTGAAAAGCACACCTAAAGTCTTCAAAAATACTTCTCAAGCATAGATAAAAGAGACCTTGAAGTAATTTTTTCTGCTTTTTGCTGCTTTTCGGAAAGAACTAAAACATCCCCTAACTCTGTTCCCCTAATCTAAAAAACAAAGGAGGATACAGGCCCAGCTTAGTGAACAGGTGATTAACTGAACTGCCTTTGCACTTTTCAGCCAATAACACTACGGGATCTGCCGAGCAAAAGAGAATTTCATAATGATTCTTCAAACATGTTAAACAAATAAATAAATGTATGTTCCAATGCATTTTGTTAAGCTTTTAATGACATACCAGGAAGACACAGTTAAGGCAGGTGTATTTCCACTCAGGCTCAAAGAGAATAAGAATTTAGTGCTCATGATAGGAATGTAGTCTCTCTGAGAAAGAACACTTTGAGGATTTAGGTGCCTCCTCAGATACTCCATTGCTATCATAACACCCAAGCACTTTAGGTTCCCAAACACAGCCCTTACCAAGAGGCTGTAGATTAAAACTGATGACTTAAGAGCAGAAAAGACTAGTAGATGAAAGTCTCACTCCTGGTATATCAAAGCCCCTCAAGTTTTGCAGTGAATCCAGCAATGCCGGGTCCTCCCCAAACCTATTTTCCAGAAAGACATCCAGTCTTCTCAAGGCTCAAAGGAGCAGAACAGGTATAATTTCTTCTGCTAGTTGCTGCCAGAGCTCAATTGACCTCATATTTAAGTGTTTCCACCTTGTTTCTCATTTCAATTTGTCTGACTACGCTTCCAGTAACTCATTTTTCTTAGGATTTCTCAGTTAGACTAAGAGTAGCTCATGTCTGATATTTTCTCCCCGTGAAGCAACTCATACACTATAATCAAGTACCTATCTATCATTTGGTCATGAATTATGTAACTCCTCATGAACACTAAGCGCTCAATCACCATGTAGGCAGCCAACTGCCAAAACACAGTCGTCACGATCTTTGTGGATGCCCAACCCCAGAGGCACCTATAATTTTCATGGAGGCACAGGCAGACAAAGCTGTGCTTCCAAGTATTCTCCAAAAGAAGTCTGTGCAGCGTGGCGAAGCAGCTCACACTTTTAGTTCTGCCAGGATCCGTAAGAGTAAGCAATCCTCCACTGTTACTCACAGGGCCCTGTATGGCAGACTCGGCCAGAGCCCGCTGAATAATTTGAGTGCTTTGCAAGCATAGTTTCACTATCAAAAAAACCCCCAAAACAACTTACCAAGGACTACAATGAATTGATCTACCTTCACTGTTTGGTTTTTTTAATACTTCCAAGAAAGTCTTTACATGATATCTAATTCTAAATTAATCACTAAGTTTTCTGTTCAATGTCTGAAGCAGTTTCCTAACCACACAATTGAGTGATGTGAAGCCATTTTCAAGCAAAACCTTTGTGATTCAAACTCTGTAGGCATTGCACCTGTTTCACACGAGGAAATGTCGACAAAAAGCAACACTACTATCTTTTGCTCAGTGTTATTCTGTTACTCTGATTTCCTAGAGTAGCACTCATTCTTGGAGATCCTCTTCATTTTTTACAGCGCAGCACAAAAATAACAATATGGAAAAACCCCAACCATTATCACATAACTTTCAATATTATCACAAAACCAATAATAAGCAAGCTGCGTCTCTTCTCTGAAGAGTTTTATGCCTTATGACCAGTTTGGTATCCACAGAAGACTACTTTGCACACTGTGAGATGTCATGGACTCTGAAGCTATTGGAAAAATGGAGATGTTCAGCCATGGATATGACACTGTTTGTACATAAATAATGCATCATAATATTATCATAACATTTGTAGGACAAGAGTTCCTAAATGATGAACATTTAGTTCAAACTGAAATTATCACTGCCAAGTGATACTGCTCCAGACAAAGCACTGAGAAAGACAGCTGGAGTACAAATTCCTTGCAAGTTCTACAAGAGGTACAGGCCCTTCCTCATCCCATTTGTCAAAGTATTCAGGCTTAGTTCAACTCAATATTGCAATGTAGCATCAGCTGGAAGAAAAAACATACCCAAGACTTTTAGAAACATAATGCATAAAGAATCATTCACAAGATATCTTCGGCTTGCTTTGATACTTGCCATACAGACAATGAGGAACTCTTTGGTTTTTTTAATGTAATTTTTAGAAAAATCACTAAATCGGCAGTCACGAACAAGATAAGACAATTCACTCTTCTATGGCATTCATGTTCCCTTTCTAATGACGTATTTTCAGATTTGCACATCAATAACAAGAGTATTAATAAACAACTTCCACAGGAAATAAATTTGTGTGACTAAAATACTAACTGCCGGATTTTTGAGCTTGCTAGTAAGCCCTGTTCTGCTCTTGAACAGGTATAAGATCTATCAGTATCTTAAATGTGATTTTATCACAGAATCACAGAATATTATTAGTTGGAAGGGACCCACAAGGATCATCTAGTCCAACTCACCATCTAACACCCGT
>WEKX01003803.1:487797-530868 GCA_013390025.1 Pitta sordida | reverse complement strand
CCACCTGGGCACACTGCTGGCTCATATTGAGTTTCCTATCGATCAGTACACCTAAGTCTCTCTCCACTTCACTAGTCTCGAGCCACTCCTCCCCCAGCCGATAGCGGTGCATGGGGTTGTTATGGCCGAAGTGAAGAACCCGGCACTTAGTCTTGTTAAACCTCATACTGTTGGAGCCTGCCCATCTCTCCAGTCTGTCAAGGTCCCTCTGGAGGGCCTTCCTACCCTCCGGCAGTTCAACATTTGCCCCCAGCTTAGTATCATCTGCAAACTTGCTGATGATGGATTGAATTCCCTCATCCATGTCATCGATAAAGATGTTGAACAGTACTGGGCCCAACACTGACCCCTGTGGGACTCCGCTGGTGACTGGCCGCCAGTCCGATGTTGCACCATTCACCACCACCCTCTGAGCTCGCCCTTTCAACCAGTGTGTAACCCAGCATAAAATATTCCTTTCAAGCCCGTGCTTTACAAGTTTCTCCTGAAGCTTTATAAAGAAAATAAATTAATTTTGTGGATAATGATTAACAGTCTCTGGATTTCTGGCTTTTTTTCAAACAAAATTTCAATTTTAATACAGACCTTGAGAAAATGGGTCAGAGAATAGAAAGAAAGAGGCATATAGCTCTTCCAGAATGACACAATGATTTTAAAAAACGTTTGATGATTTGTTTAAAAAATTTGAAGTTAAATGCACAAGCTGGTATTTGAAGTGTGATCTAGCAAATTTAATCTACAATTTTATGTGCAGGTGCATACATCTCTTTGTTGGCTTGTGTGCATTAAGTGTCTGCTGCTCGAATGCAGCACATTTCAAAAGTTAAACACAAAAGTACAATCTGTACAGTTACTGTCTTAAAATATACAAGCTTTATAAGGAATATAGTTACATTATTACATACCTCCCTCTAAGAGAGAGGGAGCCTATAGCAGAAAGAGGAAAGAAAGCCTGAAGACGTGGTTTTGTGGCATTGCCATATATCATTTTCTCACATTATACAGAATCTGAAAGATGCAGAATAGTAGTGCTATCACCTTTCAATTATAGTATCATCTTTACTCACGTTGAAGCCAACTTGTTTTGCCTTCCACTTTCCACAGCTTCTCCCTTAGAAACACGGCATCTTCAAGCTCCTTACTACTACTGACCTCATAAAGCAGCATAGTGGCTGCCCAAGAAAGCTAAATAAAAACTAATATTGAAGCATTTACTTTGAATTAGAAATCCAACAGTCAACCTTAATTTCATAGAAAAAGACAGACTTGACTTTTATTTCCAGCCACATCCTAAAGGTACCCCACAGCTCAGTTCCTAGTGGCTTGTGGTGGAGGTTCTGACTGTCCTGCAAAGTAGCTGGAGCTGGTATCTGTCTCTTTGCCAGTGATGAGACTTATTCTGTTTCTATCAGCTCGAAGAAGCAAAAGGGATGGCTGTCTTGTTATGAAGCAATATTAGAACACAAAAGACAGACAAATATGTTTAAGTTAAAAAAAATCAATCTTGTATGACACTTTCATACTCCTGTCATCCTAAAGGGTTCTATGTCATGTTGTAGATTCTCTGTGGGTGCAGCCAATGACCAATAAGTCACCAGTAACCGTGAACCAGCCACAGAACAAATCTTATTTTTATAAGGGATGTTAGCCAGGGCCCAGGAATTGTCCTCTAAAAATCTTCTCTAAAATCTTTAACTCTCAGATGTCCAGTAGTCAGAAATGGACTGAAAAGAAGAAAATTTAACTCTGATATGAATACACAATAATCACCTAGGTTCCTCCAATAATGTTTCTTCTTGAAAGTTAAACACAGTATCATCCTTTTAGTAATGGTATGATGCAAACAGTATTTCAACACTTTTGTTGCACGCCAATTCTAGACTGGCCTGGAAATAATTAGGTGATAATCAGTTCTTGTTAGTACTAATATATTTGTATATATACTTTACATTTGTACAGTACCCTGTTTAGTTCAAGAGGATTTCTACAGCATAAAAATGAATGTATAGACATGAGATATCATTAGTATACAACACATTGATGTCTGTTTTCCTATGCTGCCCAGATAAGCAAGTTGAATAGTTCTAACCAGAGCATGCTGCAATGAACAATTAATTTACCCAGACATAGCCTTGAACAAGTAATGTGAAAATGTACACAAACATTTGTAACTTTGGGATGTTAGTGGTTCTACCAGTGTTATAGCTTTCTGTGTTATGTCTATTTGTTTATTGAAAGCACTTGATTTTTTCATATTAAGTGGGATTATTGTAGTAAAAATTCAACAGTGTCTGGATTTAAGCACTGAATTGAATATGCATTTGCTTTAGTGAGAACTATGGTGAAATATGATCAGTTTTCTGACCTATTTTGAAATTGGTCTTCTGCCAACTGGCATTTTGTTTGCACATCCAGATATTATCCACCATATGCTGACATGACATGATGATTGGTTCCAAAATGAAGTGGAATACTTGGCAAATAGAAATATATGGTGCAAATAATACACTATCTCTAGTCAGGAAAGCAAGCAGTCATTTTGAGAAGACTGAGAGGTTTTAAAATAACTAGAGTGTACACATTGCACAGAGCTGAATGGAAGCTCTCCAGGTTGTGGTTTTGAGGATCTCGAAAATTATGAGATCAATTCCTTACAGAAGAAGATTCAAATCTGACACGGGAGTACTAATAGTAGTAATTCAATGCAAGATTAATTTGCGTCTCAGGGGAAATTTGGCCCACATAGCGTCTTCTTCCTCTGGATTTCCCAACTATTCCTTCTCACCATCTGTTCGTTTTTCCCACTGCTCTGACTTGTCTTCCCACCCAGGGACGTCTAAGTTATCTGCTTCTCCTGAGCTAAGATTGCATTTTATTCCAGCTCCAGCCTAATTTTGCATTATTTCTCCTAACTTCCTGTCACTGAATTCTTATTTTTCTCCTAACTTGATGCTCTCATTAAACTTTTGCCTTGTACTCTGAACTGTAGAATTTGTAGGAAAAAAAAAATCAAACCAACAAAAAAACCCAAAATCATGTTCGTAAACAGGAAACACTTCAACTTTCTTCTTTTAATTCCTGTTTCCAAAGCAATGGTTTTATTTTGCATTCCTCCAGCGACTTCTATGTGTATGCTCTCTAATGCAAAGCCTGAAAACATATCTAAGTTATTGATTGATCTCCTCTGTTCTATCTTTAATGCCAAGCACTGTCTATTTTTCCGTAATGAAATCTAAGAATGTTTAAAGTACATCAATTTGCCACTGTACTTCCTATGGAATTTTCTTTTTCTGTCCTTGGGGGAATAGTGTGAGCAGTGGGACTTAATACAAATGTTAAAAAAATATTTCTCTATAAAAGTTCAACTAGATTTCAAAATGAAGGATCTAAATAGCACGCACTTCTGATGTTTATTTATTGAACTGCAAGCTTTGCTTGTGAAACATGAATGGATTTCAGTGCTTAATGCATAACCCTCAACCCTTGTGAAAACTTGAAGAGGATTAAGCCCATTTTAAAATCATGTTCTTCTTCAGAATAAAAAACTCCTCGTCTTCTTATTACAATAATTTCAACATACACATATAGGAAAGAGAAGAATTCATAAGCAAAGGGAGGAATGACCTTACCAGCATGCAAGTATGCCAGATCAGGATTTTCAATGTCTGGGTGAAGTTCTTTCAAGTGGTTACGAAACTCCACGGGGATATTGGTTCCATAGTCACATTTGGGACAGTTGTACATTTTTACCCCTTCATGCTTTCCTGTATGTAAGATGTGTTTACGGATATTTTCCGCACAGTTAGACCTAAAATGAAAAAAAGAAAAAAGTTATATAGTAACTTATTTCTTAGCAGCGGTTCAAATGAAACCTAGTGTTATAACAGACAATTATTACTCAGCAGTCATTTTTCATTATCTGCACAATTCTTGTATCCTCTTGTAGAAATGTTGTCCTTTGCATGAAGGCTCTCAAAGCTGTTTCAGGTTAAATGAACATTATGTCT
The DNA here is from genome assembly GCA_013390025.1 of Pitta sordida. NCBI lineage: Eukaryota > Metazoa > Chordata > Aves > Passeriformes > Pittidae > Pitta > Pitta sordida. The sequence continues at coordinate 526,861 of WEKX01003803.1, read as the reverse complement.
GAATCAGAAGCACTAAAAAAATGATTGAATTTTTACATTTGTAGAAGCCTTAACATTTTTATTTTTCTAAGGGTAGTCAGCGATGAAATTAAGCAAAAGTCTTTCACTTAGCAAAACTGAAATACACAAATGCCCATAACAGAGTTCACACAAACCTTTCCTACACAGTTTCTAGATTCAATAGGAGTTGCTGGGAACGATTTTTCTAAGTATATTCCACCAATTCTCACCTCACCCTATGATCTCTTCCTCGGAAAGAGAATTGAGTTGTTCAAGTTTATATCTCTGAAAACACACACAGATTCTGATTTACATCTTAAACACAGCCCTTGTGAAAGCAGTGGATTTTTCAATGCATAAAAGTCAGAATACATATATAATTAGTTTAATGCATTTCAAAGAAATATTTCTAATGATATTTCTTGGGGGAAAAAAAGAGTGAAGAGGAAAAGATTTCACATTTCTTTTATTCACAAAGAGATCCACATGGCAGTAACTTTTAATTTCCAGTCTTTAAAATTTTGCAGTCTCGTTACAAAATTATTTTGCATTACGATTTCCCACTTTGTAATGAATGCTATATAAAATATACTGCTGCTTCATTTATTTCAATCAGAAATAGCTGTTATATTTATTCTTGCATCAGAAGAACAGCCTTTTCCACTGTTTTAGGGTTTGATTTTTTAGATGTCCTTAGTACCATACACTATTACTATTGCCAAACTAAGAACAGTAATTCAGTTTAACTGAAAAACGTACAAACACTTCTGTGAACTACATAAACACATGATACTTCACAAATATTCAAATAAGACAACTGTAGTATTTTTGGCAATCGATTGTTAATTTGTCACTGTTAGAAATACCACAGTAACAGGCACCTAAAAAAAGGACCCCGAAAATAAACTGGAAGTAGCAGCTTGAAGTTCTGCTGGAGTGCTTGTCTCTCCCTCGGAAATGGTCATAGTAAAGTTGATATCTGCCTTACAATGCTGCCAAAGCTCACCCTCTGTCATGTCCATCTGCTATATACTGGTATAATGATCAGACTCCTGAGAATCTCAGAGAAGACACTTATCACTGAAAAAATAGAAAATATTGGTACTTGACAACTTTCAGGATTCAGTCCTAAAAGAATTACAATGCTTGTAAGTGTTGTTGAAATGAAATATTTTCAAAAGAAAGGGTAGTATACACTGCAATGAAAGCAGGAGACAACCTGGTAACCTTCTATCATGGGTTAGACTTTAAAGGGCTGTAGATTAAAGTAGAGCATATGAATCTGAAATAAAGTATCTGTGTTCTTTTAGCTCAGCTCTCATATTATGTTAAGAGAAGATATAAAACTTTTTACTTTGAAATATTTCTGTGAAATATATAAAGGATCTGTGGAAACCTATATAAGAGTTGTGAAGAAAACCCAGCCTGTTCAAGTCATAAAAGGGCAGTTCTATCTCCTTTGATTTGGAATTTGCTCCAACCACTTTAAACAGAGCAATCTCAAAGTTTCATTTATTCAGTCATTAGTAAAAATCTGTGAATAAACACACCAACCTACTGATATAAAAATTTTAAACCCATATTATTCCATGTGACAAGGCCAGAAGGGCTTAATCAGAAATGAGGAATAGGAGATCACATGGCATTACAAATGGCCCCTCATATTAGTTTGCAAAGCAGCAACTGCAATCATGAAGTAAACTATGAAGGTAACGACTGGCAAATCCAAGCACTTTTGAAGCCAAGTAATACCTTTAAATATGACATGACAAAAGTACTGCATATAAAATGTTTTTTAGTTATTCAGCGTGCATTGAATGTCTGTTTTATTAGAAGTCTTTTCGAGACCATGTACTCTACAAGTATGTTATTACATGTCTGACACAAACCATCCCCACCAACACTCTGTTTAAGTGTGTAGTTACATCACTTCATCTCATAAGAGTAAACACAGAGGTCTGTGATTTTAAACAGCACAGTATTTTCATTAAACCTATGTCATGATAAGCATCTAAGTAAAACACCATAGTGTTGCAATAGTGATGATAGTTCAGCTTTTGACAGGCCTTGTATTATAAGATTCACTTCCAGGTACTTGTAAACTTTGAAATACAGATTTCCTTTGTTCTGAAATTCAGAATATAGAGCCTAGCCCCGAAGAAATCATTTGAGGAATGTCTGTCTGTTTTTTGGAGTCCCAGTCTAAATTACAGCCACAAACAAATAAATGCAGTTTTTAGGAGACTAGCCTGTATTTCAGTAAGGTTAAACCAGAGGTTTCTAGGTTAAATTATTATTATCATTGCTTAATGTAAAGCATGCTTTTGTCCTCATGATCCATTTTGAAAATCAAATGTATATATTTCTGTCAATTTGTCCATGCTCTGCAACAACAGGAAGGGAACTCATTAGAGAGACTCAATTAGTCTAAAGATACAGTTAATGGGTTTATATTCAATTCTGGTGCAGAGAAACACAACAAAAATTTTCTTTTTATTTCACATCTTGCAGTAAGTCTTCTTACTAAATCTGAAAAAAGCTTTGAGTCTCGATGCAAACCCCACAATTCTATTTAGGCAAAAGGGAACCCGGTATAATTTGCAGTGTCCTGTCACTGCCNCCTGGGTACACTGCTGGCTCATATTGAGTTTTCTGTTGATCATTACTCCTAAATCCCTCTCCACTTCACCACTCTCCAGCCACTCATCCCCCAGTTGATAGCGATGCATGGGGTTGTAATGTCCAAAGTATGTTACTAAGGTACATTGCAGATGAACAGGAAATATGAGGAGCCGAAAAGCTCAGCTCTTACTTCCTATGCAAGACGTCTGTATGAAGGTTCCTAGAGATAGTTGACAACTGTTTCTTGATGCAGCAGGTGAGTGAGCCTACCAGGGGGGAGGCAGTGCTCGACCTATTGTTTACAAATAAGGAAGGGTTGGTTAGTGATATTGTGGTTGGAGCTCGATGAGGAGCTCAGTGACATGGTCCTGTTGGTGGGAGGCTTGGATGGATGGAGCGTGGTGCCCATGGTTCCACGCTTGTGGGCCTGATCCCTGGGTGGGCATTCACTTGGGAGCTGGACTAGATGATCCTGTGGGTCCCTTCCAACCCAGAATAACCTGTGAATCTGTGAACCTGTGTGAACCTACTCCATCAAATACTGATATACTGAAAAGGGCATAGGCCTGCACATTTCCCCTGCACACATCCAGTACAACACTGTGAAGTAAGTGACACACATGAGAAGCTTTTCCTAAGAAATGCAGCCACTGCTTAAGACAAAGTTTAAGTTTTGAATGAAGATAATAAAGGGCTTTTATCTCTAACGTTTATCGCACAGCAATGTGTTCACGTTGTTGTTCTAACTGCACATTTCACATTCCTGCCACCCAGCTCCTCTCTGGTTTTTACTGCTCTCAGTAAATTAAATTTTGCTACTCATTCAAATATCATAAACTTGAAATGGGACATAAGTCAGAGAATCACAGAATAGTTAAGGTTTTCAGGGACCTCTGGAGATTGGTCCAACCCCCCTGGTCAAGAAGGACCATGCAGGGCTAGTTGCCTAGGATGATTTTCAGGCAGCTTGTAGATATCTCCAGGAGTATCTTCCAGTCTCTCTGAACTACCTCTGCCAGTTCTCAGTAACCCTCACTGTGGAATAGTGTTTCCTGGTCCTTAGAGGGAACCTCCGATCTTTCTGTTTGTGTTCACTGCCTCTTGCCCTGTCACTGGGCACCACTGAAAAGGAGCCTGGCTTCCTCTTCTTTACACCCTTCCTTCAGATATTTGTGCACATTGATGACATTCCCTGAGTCTTTTATCCAGGCTGACCAATCTTAGCTCTCTCAATCTCTCCTTATCTTAGACCCTCCAATGCCTTCATTCTCTTAGTGCCTCTTTGCAGGACTCTCTGCATTATGTCCATGTCTCCTGTGTACTATGGAGCACAAAACTGGAGCAGTGCTGACCAGAGGGGAAGAATCACCTCCCTAGATGTACTGGCTACAATCACTGAAATGAAGCCCAGGATACAGTTAGGAGTTGGTTTGGTTTCGTTTTTTTTCGTCTTGCCAGAGATCTTGTGTGTTGGTGGTCCATGTTTACTTTGGTGTCCACCAGGAACCTAGATCCTTTTCTGCCAAAAAGCCAGGAGCAGGACGTCACAGCAAAAAAGGCTGGGCAGGTATATGAATAATACTCAGCTTCCAACTGACAACTTCAGTGGCACCCTAGCACAATGAGGCTCAAAGCCTCTTCACAATATGGCCTAAAACAAACTTCCCTATTCCAAGGATGAGAATAAAACCATTTAGTTTCAGTGCAAGCACAGTCACCAGAGTGAGAAGGAAGCCAAATGCCACATGCTACATCCATCCACAGCCTGCTTCTTAGCAGCATTAGCACATTTTGCTGCCAGTGGAATAAAGTGGAAGGTTATGAGTTGCATAAAATGGTTAGGCATTTTGTCAAAATAAGAAGCTGTTGCCATTGTTGCCATTCTTTCTCCTATGCTTATATATATACATCAGTTCTTTTACCAAAAATAGGGCACTGTGCCAAGAGCAAGAAGCAGAACACCTGGTCTACAGAACACTGGAAAAATCATGCTTCTGGTGCACAGGACAGAAGTTCTCACAACTGCCTTCCTCCCTAACCCAGAAAATACAATTGTCTCTTCAGCCCCTAAAAGTATAACTGCCCCTATGAAGACATTTTCAAAGTTGCAAAGGCAAGACAGAATGTGCCACTGACCGCATTTCTCAGTAAAACTAGATCTACCCACTGTGAACAGCAGCATTGTTCAGGGTTCTGGGATGGCAAAGCACAGATGTGCACTTTGCAGGAGGCAGAGGTGGGAGTTCAAAGTCAGCAGCAGAAAAACATGGGTGGAATGATAAGTCTTGGAGCAAATCTGTGCCAGGTGGGGAATTGTCAGCCGGAAGGTCCCCACAGTAAGTGCTGCCTATGGTTACTATTCGCCCATCATCTCTTCCTTGTCTCCCATCTTCCAGGGCTCAGCCAGCCAGTCTCACTAGCAAGCAGTACAAGCTGTATGATGGCAGGGATTTGGGCTTCCATTCCCTATGCAGAGGAGCTCAGCCCCACTCTCATGGCTGGATGTAGCAGGCTGTGCCTGCTCTCCCCTCAGCCAGCAGCACTGGTTTACGCAGCCTATGTAAACAGCTGAGTCCAGTAGTTAACAGTAGAGTTGTGGATGCCCAGTACCAGACTTACTTGCTGTCCTCATCTTTTATACAGCACTTTGGACAAAAATAATGAAATAAGAGAAAATCACAAAACAGCTCTTAATTCTAAATTTGCCCATGCAGAATAGGAATGCTTCTGTATTTTCTAAGGGTTCTCTCCATGAGAACACATTAGCGTTGTACTCAACAGCTAAATGAAATATAGCAGGAAGTAACCTATTTTTTTTATTTACTAATAGGAAACTGAAATTAGAACACTCTTCCATTATGCAGTGCCTGACATTTTCAGAAATATGCTTACTGCAAGACATGGAAATGGAAGGTTTCAGAGGTGCAAATGAGGCAAAATGTTAATTATCTAGTCCACTAAGTTTTAAGAATTTTAGCACCTTGTAGGGCTCTTATTTGCACAAAATAAACCTTTTTCAAAAGGTCTTCTCCAGGACATCAGGTACTAATATCTGCTTTCTGCAGAGAAATGCATATAAAATAAAGGATTTATGGCAGTTCCATGTTTGTCACTATTTACAACATAAAACCAAACACAGCGATACAACCGATAGAAAAGATTTCCGTTTTTCCCTGTTCATCAGTATGAATCAAGTTCACTCATATCAAGAGAATTCGGAAGGTCTTGTGCAGAGTTTATAACCTGCTATGAAACCTGTAACAGGTACACAGAAAGTGCAGTATTTCGATTGAAAAATAGCAGTCTCTAGATATGTACATACTTTCTTCCAGAAATACAAGCAGTTATGATGAAAGCAAACTTCTCAGTGAAGCAATATCACAGAATCACAGAATATTCTGAGTTGGAATATGCATAATTGTAGATTCTTAACCTCAATTATTTACCAAAAGTTTGCAGGTATTTCCTTCACAGAAAATACCATCTAACTTGGAAAACTGTATTTGAATCAAAAGCGCAATACTGTATCAGAGAATCAACTAGGGTGAAAAGGACATATGAGATTGTGGAGTCCAACCTTTGGCCTAATACCACCTTGTCTACTAATGTCCACCATAGCACTAAGTGCCACATCCAGTCTTTTAAATACCTCCAAGGACAGTGACTCCACTACCTCCCTGGGAAACCAATTCAAATGCCCAATCACTCTCTCTGTAAAGAACTTCTTCCTAATGTCTAACCTAAACCTCCCCAGCACCCTGTACTCGCTTCTCCTACTACTAGCTGCCTAGGAGAGGATCCTGATGCCTAGCTCATCACAGCCTCCTTTCAGGTAGTTGTAGAAAGCGATAAGGTGTCCCCTGAGCCGCTTCTTCTCCAGTTTATACAACTTCAGCACCCTTAGCAACTCCTCATGGGACTTGTGCTCCAGTCCCTTCACCATCCTAACTGCCCTGCTTTGGACATGCACAAACACCTCAATATCCTTCCTAAATTGAGGAGCCCAGAACTGGACACAGCACTCATGGTGTGGCCTCACCAGAGCTGACCACAGGGGAAGAATTCCTTCCCTACTCCTGCTGGCCACACTATTGCTGAAAAAGGCCAGGGTGCCATTGGCTTTCTTGGCCACCTGGGCACACTGCTGGCTCATGCTCAGTTTCCTGTCAACCAGTATGCTCACATCCCTTTCTGCCTGGCTGCTCTCCAGCCACTTTGCCCCCAGCCTATACTGGTGCATGGGGTTGTTGAGGTCAAAGTGTAGGACTCGGCACTTGGTCTTGTTGAATCTCATGCCATTGGATTCAACCCATCCATCCAGCCTGCCGAGGTCTCCCTGCAGAGCCCTCCTACCCTTCAGCAGATCGACACTCCCCGCAACTTAGTGTCATCTGCAAATTTGTTAGTGGTGGACTCAATCCCCTCATCTAGGTCATCAGTAAAGATATTAAACAGGACTGGGTCCAACACTGATCCCTGCGGAACACCACAAGTGACCAGCCATGAACTGGATGCAGCACCGTTCACCACCACTCTGAGCTCAGCCATCCAGCTCATTCTTAATTCAGTGCAGAGTGCCATGGCCTGGCCAGCTTAGCCAGGTGTCAAAGGCTTTGCTGAAGCCCAAGTAGACAACATCCACAGCCTTCCCCTCACCCACCAGGCAGGTTACATGGTCATAAACAGAGATCACGTTGGTCAGGCAGGACTTGCCCCTCCTAAATTCATGGCTGGGTTTGATCCCCTGTCTGTCCTGTAGGTGCCATGTGATCACACCCAAGATGATCTATGACATGATTTTTCTTGCTATCATTAAACTATATGAGAACTAGCATTCAGTAGGGTGGTGGTAAACAATCTAATGGGAAATATTTTCTTGACAGGAAAGAAACAAATATCTCAATCAGCAGTAATTACATTATACAAACAGGCTTATTCAATCAAAACCTTCACAATGACAGTCATTTTGCCTGACTTCTACTAAGTAAAAACCCAGACAAACAAACCAAACAAAAATTCTACCCAGCATACTCAAGATTTAGATATAGTATTTCTGTTTTTAAAATAAAATAAACTTATTGCCAGTTAATGCAACATAGCTATACAGTAATACCTTAGTGAGGAAAGGGTCTTGTCAGGGTGTTGCAAAACGTCTAATTGGCAAACAAGTGCAGGTCATTAATATGTATACAGGCATACATTGTTCCACCCCCAGCCAATAAGGAGTGCTGAGGAGCATTTTCCACTGCTCCCCACGGGTTCTCACAGCACAGGGGAGCAAAGGGAAGCATTTCTGAGCCCTCTCTGCCTGGGGAGACCCCCAGAGAATCCCTGGGCTTCTCTTCAGCCAAACTGCTGCTTCCACAGCTGCTGCTGCTGGGTTGCTGCCACCGCTCATGTTTGCACTGCGTCCGGGGGAGCAGAGCTCTGGGGCTGCAGTGGGGAAGGGGTGTCCTGGGGCTTTGGACGGTGCTTGTGAAGCCTGGGAAACATTAACTTTGCAACACTGGGACACCCGGGGCCCCTTATGGTGGGGGGTGGCATTGGTGTCAGAGTTTCTCTCCCTTTAACATCCACCGGTCCCGGGAGTGGTGGCTGTATGGAGCCCTTAGAGCACCACTTCCCCCTGCTGCAGTGGGGGGAAGGCATGGGGGAACAGAAGGTCCCCTGGCGCAGCAGCTGCGGGGGCAGTGTGGGCTTGTCCTGTCGCTGTCCTGTCCCAGCACACAGCACTTGTCCCACCACTGCCGCGATCAGCCCAGACCCACTTTCCCCAGGGCTACGTCATCACCAGGTGCGCCGGGTGCAGTCCCCAGGCACAGACTGCATTGCCTCCCCGCCTGCATTCATGGAAACAGTAACACGCGTGGCTTGTGGTGGTGCTGCCTTGGGTCCCAGCAGCCACCTGGGTCATCCCACAGCATGAGCCTTCCACTGTAGGGACAGGGCATGGAGACACACAACAGCGGGGCAGGGACCAGGGCACAGCGCCACAGGAGCGAGAGGCACGGTGCGCCCTCCCTGTGGGGCTGGGCCCGTCCTGCCCCACAGGGAGCGCCGGCGCCGCCCCTCAGGAAAGCAGAGGCACTGCGCATGCGTCGGCCAGGAAGCTCCGTAAATCACTGAGGCTGGCCTACAAGAAAAATTCCTCGCAAATCAGTGAGGTCGCAGTGGAGAAGTTGCAACGCAGCAAGGTATTACTGTATTGTAATACATAACCTGCATGTACTGCTCTCACTCCAGTCAGACTGCAAGTGTAAGAATTAAAGTATCAGCTTACCTCTTCAATGCTACAAGTCAATATTGTATTGCACAGGAAATAACAAAAATGAGCAAAACATCATAGCCAAAAATACATTTCGTAATGTGTTGAAACTAACATTATAAAACTGCAATAATTATTATACATTAAAGTACATATATAACACATATATGTGCATATATGTACAAGAAATGTAGTACATTTTCTCAGCCTTCTGACTATGAACATGCACCTGCACTACCTTTTCCTTGCTCTTTTCCTTCCAAAGGAAAAGCTGTGTCTTGTATTTAGGTTGACTGGGGGAACAATCACATGGATATGAGGGCTAGCACTCCACAACCACCCTCAATTATCAAGTGACTTACAATACTATAGCCAGAATTAGTAGCATATGGCTCCATGGGAACTCTGGAGGTCAACTACAATGTGTCTAGTGCCAGCTCTGTTCTGCCTGTGTCATGGGTGGCAAAGAACTCCCTGCGCTGTTCCCAAAGACCTCTGGTGGACAGTGGCAAGGAGCTGCTGGGGAAAAGCAACACCTTTAGCACCGCAGCTGCTTCTGCAGCAAACATTTGCTCATAACTGATGCTTTTCAACTATACCGGGATAAGATGTGTGAAATACACACCCACAGTGTAACAAAAATCCATGCCCAACAATCTGGTGGCCACATGAATTGCCATGTTTTCATGTACTGCCATGTATTGCCATTCACAAAATATGAAGTAGCCCATAAAAGAGAGTATACTACATTTACATGCTTTAATGAAATTTTATAATACATTCAGTTTCACAATGAAAATAATTAAAAAGTATTTGGGATATATTTTGATTGTATTATAGCAACACCCAGGGATAATAATCGTAATGTTTTCTGCTTTTCTACATTTCTAGCTTTGCATTTTTTTCTGTAATGATCTATTTGTTATGACATACAGTATGTGTGACAGATGTCCAATGCTGGCTGCTAAAAAGTAGCAGAGCCCTGTAGGGAAGCAGAAAAAACTTGTGCGTCAGCACTGAAAATGATGGAAGATTGATAATTACTGCTTGTGTCTGAGGCCCATTCAGCAGACTAGCATGTCCAAATTGTAATTTGGCCATAGCTCCACCATTCTATTTACAATGCATTGGAATGAAAATTCCCAATTTCAAATAATTGATCATTACAGCTACGTGTGATACAAGGAGTAGACTATGATAGCCCAAGTGCATGCTCTTAAAGGCAAATTCAGGATAATTGGAAATTCTGAAAGGAAATAAATTATGTACTCTAGTCTTGTTTACCTTTGAGGAATCTGTGAAGACACTTAAAAGGTGCACAGTGAACAACAACCGAAGTATAAACCCAATGCTGGCATCTAAATCTACCCGTGAATTGTCAGTCAGAGTATTTTTCTTAAAACAAAACCAAACAAACCCCACCCAAATCCCAAACACCCCCCACCCCCGAAAGAGGACAACAACAAAAAAAAATTAAAAAACCCAATACTTTAGTTCACAACAGATTTCACAATTTAAAGAAAATCTTATTTTTGCAGAAAATTCTCTGATTCCAAGGAAGTAAGGTTTCCTGCCTTAAATATTTTCATTAATTCTACTTTCTAAAGGAAGAGACTGAAATAAAGAAGAGACTTATAGACAAGAAACCTACAAATTATATCCAAACTACTACACTTGAAAGGAACAGGTGGGAAGGGGATAGAAAGGCAGGGAAATGGGCCTCAGCTCTCCACCTGTGGTATGGTGCTCATTGTCCCCAGAGGTGCTGTGCAGAACTGAGCTGCTCAGCTTCTGAGTCTGCCCTGGTAGCTCTTCGGAGAGAGCCTCAGTTTCTCCTTTTACTGAGTGGGGAAGAAAAAAAAAAAGCAAACCAAAAAATAGCAGTTTTTCATAGGACTGATTTGCTACTGAACACTCTCAGTAACATTTGCTGAGCTGGAACCCCTGGCTTCCACCTCACTGCGGGCAGAATGGGCTCTGTAATGGCCTGGCTCAAGGGCCCTCTGGATCTGCATGCCTGCAGCGTGAGGGATGCAGAGGTCTGCTGTGCACAGTGCACTGCTGCACTGTGTCAGCCAAGGTTTAAGTGGCAGAAATAGCAGGTGGAGTTCATCTATTTCACAGTAACTGAGAATAATCACTCCATTGTTCATGGGCTTCCTCCCTCCCCCTTTCCTTTCTTTTTCGAGCAGATGGCATAAAAGAGAATTTGGTCTGAGAAACGGCATCTTTGCAGTGGTGTAAGGATGGAGACCAGGCTTTAAGTATCATAGGCCCTGATTTAGCAAGGTACTTATGCATTTGTGAAGCTTAAGTACAAACAGCTCCCATTGACTTCAAAAGAATGACTCACAAGGTTAAATTTATGTACATGATCAAATACCTTGCTGAAATGAGGCTATGGAAAACATCCATTTTTAAAAAAGCTAGCAGAAATTTAATTGAAGACACACATTTCCTTTCAACATCAATTTTTTCCCCTATTGTACTTCTTTTAATGACCACATAAAGTAACTGAACAATTCTGTAGAGTCTGTTTGTATATCCTCAGGAACCCATAAAGTATTTTCACAGATACAGAAGTGCAGATGGAGCCAGGAAAGGGTGCAGAATCTATCGACTGCACAAGATGAAACTGGACTCCTAATGTTGCTGGAGTCAGAAATGATAGCAACAGACCCTAAAGGCTGCCTGTCAATCTCAGATGCAGATGGCACTTCCTCCAACTGGCCTTCGTGTCAGTTCCTTCAGCCATTTTAGTGACAACACAGTTCCCTAGAGGGTAGGTCCTGTTGCTTTGCAGCCTGGATTCGTACCCAGGGCACTGCGGTCTGTACGATCTCTGCTCAAAGTAGGTTTTTTTAATGCTAATACACTGCCTCTTCTTGCCCTATCCCAGCCCCAACCCCCCATACAAAAAGAGATGGTAATTTTCTTCCTCATTCTAAATGTTCCCATTTATCAAAGGAATCAGCAGTGATAGTCTGAAAGATTCACTTTTGTTATGCATGCCAAAAGTATATATTAAACCCCATCTAATGATATTTGCAGATGATGCTGTAATTGGCAGCATGATTAATAAAGATGACACTGTCATCACACAGAGCAGTTTCAGAAGCCAGGCCTGTTCAATCAAAACACGTACACACATGTTACATTTCCCACCTTTGCACAATGCATGCAAGTAACTAAGAGAATACAGGAACACAGTGAAAAGCTGTGACAATGAAAATGATTCAGGGATTAGAGGACCATTGGTATAAAGTAAGCTTCTAGAGTGATGCTATAATCAGAAAGGTCCCATGCCATCTTTAGAGGTATAAGCAAGGAAGTAGCAAGCAAATGTAAGGATGCAGTACTCTTTTTATGAGAGAAACTAAATCTAGAGTATCTGTTTCCTGCATAATTGCCTACGTTTAAACAAACAGCCACAAAGTCATTATAAATAGAAGTTAAGTGGGGGAAACCCCCTCCAAAACACTTAATAAACCCTATACAATGCTAAAAGCAATGACTACATCCAGTTCACTAAATTCAACTGAGAAACAAAGCACAATTTCCTCAGCAATTAATCTGTCACACAAGGAAACACGTCCCCCAACTCTGGATGTTTTCAGATCAAATCTGAATATATTGCTAGATAAAAAATTTCAGTCATATGTAAGAAGTAAGAGGCTCAGTACAGAGCATACTGGAAAAAACCTCACCTGTGCAGTTTGTTTTATGTAGAAGGTCAGACTGGCTGAGCTTAAAGCTTTTTCTGGGCTCAAAGTCTACAAGAAGTATAGTTTAAGTCTGAAAAATGTCATTATGAGGTCAGTCATTTATTGTGTTCGCATGATGTCATGGAAATTTGTTCAGTCTGCAAATTAAAATATATTCTTCCTGGCTGTCAATACTGCAAAACCATCTTAGATTCTGAAAGTCAAATTTGGGTTTTTAGTTGGAGGTATGATTGATTATCCCATCTAAAATATGTGTTGGAAGTATAAATCAGAGAAACATCATTCTCTTCAGATTATGTCCTCATAATGCCATTGTCTGCACAAATGTAAGTAAATGTAGCATTTGGCTCTGTACTTTGAGCTTACTTCATAGGCATCACTCACTCCAGGAGAACTGGTTTTAGGAGTAGGGAGCAAGCAAAACTTCATGTTTGCCCCTTCAAGAGTACACTTGCCTATAAGGATGCTCTGTTGCTCAGCAAGAAATTGCAGTTTTCATGTAGCTAGACTTCCACTGGAGACATACACATCAAGATCAATGTACTGTGTACTTCAGTAAATGACAGTGAAATGGAATGAAAGCACTGAGCTGACTTACCTATATGGGGAGTGAAATGTATAAGGTAGTTTCTACAACTTCTACTTCAGACTATTCAAAATTGTAGATAAGGTGTCTTCTAAAAGTATTAGCTTAAAATTGGGCCACCCAGAACACACACATTATTACTGCTCTTTCAATTATACACAATTATGGCTAAATATTAGACACATGTTTTTAACTAGATGAGAAATCAGGGCAACACTGTAAATCCGTTGACTGAGAAGAATAGGAACTGCCTGAATGGTATTACATACTTCAAAAAGCTGATCTGGTACCCAAGAAGAAAAAAAATTAAACACCGTGGAAAAAGCCTTCTGGACATCAGTAAAACTTTGTCATATTGAGGAAATTTTATAGACTAATGCCCCCCAAAATACCCTATGATCATGTATGCAAAGGTTCTGTCTTAAAGAAAAAAAACCCACAACGACATCACAAGAAACCCCATCACAGTACATGAAAATAAACTTCTTTCATTTAGTAGAGATAGTGTTATGGACTTGTCTTTTTTTCCCACAGAGGGTTAATTTGAAAAGAGGGAAAAATGGTTAAGATGTGAAACTTGTTCTTTGGCTTCATCTTTCACATCCCATATCATACTACAGCAGAAACTAATGAACTTGCTCATCTCTGAAAGCCCTTTAGCATGCTTCTTCCTTCACCCTTAACTCCAATCCTCACAGATCTTCCCTTATGTGTGTGCCAATTTTACTGGTATAAAATGTGCACTTTTATTAGTTGTGTTCTGATGATTTCTACTGAGAGATACTTAAAGCTTATACAAGTCAAAAACTATTTTATCACTTCTGAAGAAAACTAATAGGGCAGAGCCACTGAATGATAAGAGAGACCACTGAATTTATTTAATAATGCATGTCCATTTCACAAAAATGGCCTGTGTAATCCTTTTAAAAATAATAACCTGTTCATTTCAGACCTTGCACAATGCTTCTCTTTGTCCCTTGTAAGTCTCTCAAATGTCTTATTTTAAAGGAATATATAGTACTCCCGGAAGACATTTTCCCATTTCTATTCTCTTCAACTCCTGTGAGCCCTTGTTCTGTGTGATAAGGCAATCTCCTTCGGGATCTGAGCTGTGTAGTTTCGCACCACGAGTGACAAGGACTCAACTTGAATAACTGCTGTGCGCAGGTTGTAATTATGTCAGCTGGAGTGTTGAACAAGGGGACTGATTAATGTGAGCCCCAGCCCAGGCACAGTCCCTATCAAAACCTTCGTGCAGGCCAGCAGTGGGGATGGGTTAAAGCAGAAAGACAAAACATGCTGTATCGTCCATGATAGATGAATTGCTCCAACAGTCTTCAGGCAGATGTTCCAGGACAGTATAATATACAATTACTCTGCCTTATCACCTTCCCAGGGACAATAAAGCTTCCTCCTTCTATAGCTCATGTGAGTGAAGGCAAAATTAGTTTTACTTTTACAACACTGACTCACTTATCATGTTGCCTTGATTGTGCTTTTACAGCTAAAGAAAACATATATTCCACTCTTAAACTAAAAAAAATAACCAACCAAACAAAAAAACACCCCACAACCAAAAAACCTCTGCATTCTTCGCCTTTTAAACAAAACCAAACTATTCCTTTGAATGTACATATTTTGCACCCTAGGTACGCAGTCCTTAAGGGGCTAATTCAGCTTGTGATTCTAGGGAACATAACTAACTTTAGAACAACTGTACCTGTTCATAAGCTTAATATTACATGTACATATACAAAAGTATATTATTGAATCAAGTCAAGATGTGTAGATAATGAAAAATACATAGGTTTGACACAAAAGATGCCTATGTGAATAACATGCCTTTAGTGACTAGTATAACTAAGCACACATTCTAAAGATACATACCCTTGTAAAACAGTACTTTGAGAAGTCATTAACCCACATACCTCTTTAAAGGTCACAGGAGTTTACTGGATAACTATTATAAATAATCCAAGTGTTTTCCAAAAAGTAAACATAAAACCAGAAATTTAGGAACACAATTATAAATATGTATTTCTTTCCTTTTTGCTGTCAGATTGCTACAGATATTTTCTTCCTGCTGAGATGGAAGTAGTCTATATGTTTCAGGGCCATTTCCAAGAGTTTACAGAACATCAGCTTACTAAAGCGAAGTGAATAGCAAGAGAAGAATATAGGTCATAATATCCTGAAATCCTTCCTTTCTAGATACTGGACAGATATAGATAAAGACGCTGTGCTTTAAAGAAGAGAGTCTGAATAGTTCTACTTGTATTTCAAGATGCATTGCTTTCAGTACTACCCTTTCTTCAGCTATATAACAATGACATGATCTCAAAAAAGTAAACACAAATAATGCACCCAGAAACACATTTAGTGAGACACTTATTTGAAGGTCAGGTTTCAAAAAAATCAACAGACTAAAGCAGCCAAGGCTGATTCTAATGGCATTTAAGACTGTACATGCCCCTCCTGGGCATGCCTTAGTGGTTTCATTGAGCTGTGCGCCAGAACTTGCAAACTCATTAGAGAGCGAACTAAAAGGAAACAGAAACTCTGAAAGGAGTAGATGCTTTTGGATTTATGGATTTTAGCATGATTTAGGAAGATCAGGATCCTTTCTGCAAATTCTGGGTACTCGATCTCATAATTTACTTGCCTAGCTGAACTTCTATACTGATCAGGATACAAAGTCTTGTGGAAGGTGCTGCCAACTCCCTGGTTTTCCACTTCTCTCCAAAGAAGCAAGCACTTCATGACTGGAGGAGAATCGTGGCTTCCCTGAAGACATGGAGGTGAGGTAATTAACATCAGTGGAGCCAGGGCTTTATTCACTGTCTTATGTTTTTGTTTTATGGTATTAACCCCATGAGAGTATACAATCCAGACAGTGAGCTGACTCCCAACTGAGGTAAGGAAGAGAGATTCTTAGATAGGAGAGGGGCTTAGTAATAATCCTTTCTGTTACAGTACCTCTGCCATGCTACTGGTGAACTGAAACTAAAAATGGGCACTTCAGAGCAGGGAAAGAAAATAAATATTCTCCTCATGGTATGCTGTGGACCTGAGGGAAGAGAGATCTCAGCAAAGGAGGAAGCCAGGAGCAGATGTGGGTGGGCACAAACTCGGCCAAAACACACAAATGCTGTATTTGCCTTTCAGAATACAGTTCTGCAACCCAGAGCACTAATAGAGCTATACCTTACCCAATACTGTGTACTCATCTCTCATCTCTTGCACTACCAACAGGAAACACAGCCACTGCAGAAAGCTGCACGTGCTGAATTTGGTTGGGCCGATTGCCTGACTTGATGTTGCTGCATCTAAACACAGTGGATAGTAGACACCTGCTTTACCCTCACAAAGGGCTCAGATTTAGGACTGTCCTCTCTGATCTGACACAGACTTGAACAACTCTAGTACAAATTCCTTTATCTTTGAAATATTTCTTCTATTTGAAAGTATTTTTACGGCTCTTCAAAATGACTATATTTCAGCACACAAAAATCAATCAGCTAAATACCGTATGACTGTGCTGTAATTTATTAGTGCTGATCAAAATCTTAAAGACTAGTAATTAAAATTCAAATTAAAATGTGATGAAAGTCACATTTAGTCACCTAAATGAAGAGGCTGAATTTCAAATAGGACAGAACCACTGGACACCATGTGAGATGAGAATGTGTGCATGGTCAGTATCACTACTAACATGTAAAAAGAACTTAGCACTTTTTCAAACTTTGCTTCTTTTTCTCAAGTATACACGTCTGTCTAAATCTACAAATATGTCAGTTCATCAGTGAATGACTTACAGAAAAAAGTGCCAAAAAAAAGCACTTGTGGAATAATATCTCCATAGTAGGAAGCTTCTTCCTACTCATTGACCAAGAAATGTTAGTGGTCTCAATGTCTTGGGTAAAAATCTCTTCCAAATAATCTCTTTTATAAAGGAAAACACAGATATTAGTGTGTGTTCTCTTTATTCTTAAAAAATACCTTCCAAATTTTACCTTTAAAAAGGAGCCATCCCGACAACTTGCAACAGATTGTTAATTTGGGACACAAAACACTCAGATGAGCATTGTACCAACTGAAGCATGATTTCCTATGAGTTCTTCCCTGTTCACTAAATCTGCCAATGCAGTAACAGCAGCTCCCCAACATGTCCCCTCAAGATATTCCCATCCAAGAGAAAAGTAGCTGTCCTGGGTGGTGAGGTTGGATTTTAAGAGAGAAGAATGCATGACAGCTGAATTTTGCCTGCATGTTCCTCACTGGGTTTTTTTGCTTCTCCTTTCTTCATCCACCTGTTTCAGGAAACATGAGCTTAAATTATCTCAGCAACTATTACAGGGTGTCAGTTTTCAGTGAAACTGGTCAACAGCTTAAAAAGTTATTAAAGAAACGGAGGAAAGATGGATAGATTGGCTGGTGCAAGTCTGCAAATAAGTTAGGGACATCAGGCTAAAAAACCAACCTTGTCAACTGATTTACGAAAACTGCCTTTTTCAACGAAAAAGATACATTTTTTTTTCCTGAAACAAAACCAAATTAATAATGGCTAAAATACCCGTAACAGATATCTCCAAAATTTGCTAATGGAAATAGTTCTCTGTATTTGATCAAGACCTTATTAATAAAACACTGAGGGAAATACCTCATTTTTCTAACGAAACGTCATCAAAACTTAAAAACTGATTTTACCTCCACAACTTCAAAATGATTTTAAGTATTGTTTGCCCTTTAGAATGGGCATGCAAAATTTCAACAGAAATGTTTTAAGGAAGCTCAATACGAGAAGCCATCCCACATGGGATTTCTAGCAGAACAAATGATGTCCTAGACTACACTTCTCAGAGAAAATCCACAACCACCTGGACTAAGGATTGAACGAGCATGTGCAGAAGTTACAAACATAAAAGAATAAATACTATATTTTGAAGAGGTACTAGCAATGTCACAATGAACCCACAGCATAATGTTCAGGCAATTTAGGGCATCAGTAGAACCACTTGATGTATTTACAGGACAATAACGCAAGCAATTTTACAGTACTATGAACTCCAGAGTTTTTAGTTGTGTGTGTTTTAAATGGTAACACTACTAAAATTATAAAAAGATAGCAATGCTGAAGAACACCAGTAGAAGTGCTACTTTAAAGCATTATTAAAAATACATATATATGTGTATGTAAATGGATCTACATTCAAGGAACCACAGTTAGCTGGGCAGTTTGCCTAAGTGGAAGGAAGAACCAACTAGGGCCAGAGTGGAGGTCAGCTGGCCTGAGGTCAAAGCAACGTGCAGCTAGGAGATCTAGGCTGTTTTTGAGAGTCAAAACTCAGTGGAAACTAAAATGCTAACTGTTTGCCACATGGCATGTGCATATATCTTTGAGGGTTTTTTTAAATGGTTTTAAAAAAATGAAAAAGAAGAAATGATAACACTAGAGCAGCACTCCATCACTTGTAATAATAAAACTGAGGGCATTATATGCTGGCTTATATTAAGCAAGTCCCTAAGAAGTCTCAGCCACATCCACAGCTGTTATTCAGGACTAAACAGGCCCCACAAAGACACAAAGACCATCACAATCAGGGACAAAATAGCTGTAACAAGCAACTTACTAAGTTTCTTGGACAACAGGCTCCTCTTCAGATTGTCTCTCTCTAAGTAAAGCCTCAAATGAAATAGCACATCCCTGATCTACCACTTACGAGAATAAATTAGAGTATCACACAACAGAGACTGCAAAATGTTTTTAGGGAAGGTGAGCTTTTGTATGCCAAATAGCCTGTCTTCCCTATGAGAGTTTCCTACAGAGAAGGCACCATCTTCTACCAGCAGCTCAGGAAAGAGAAAAGGCAACATGCAAACCTTGAAACAAGATGTCCTTGTTACTGGCCAACATTAAGCAGTAGCTTTGGACCCATGGGCTGACGAGCAACATCCTGTGACCTCTGAACTCACAAATCTTTGACGCCTTGGTCTCCAAAGCAGAGAGCTGAGGCGCTCAGAGATGCGCTTTCAGCCAGTAAGGGTTCTCCACCACAAGAGGGAGAGGGTGGCCAGGAGCACCAGCCTTCCAAATCTCAGGTGCTCATTCTGCTCCAGAGCTTCTGTCACACCATATTGTATTGTGGCTCCTAGAGAAAACCTTCCAGCCACATTGCAGAGGTGCAGGTCTGGTGCACTGAGCCCACACTTCCACTTCTGAGGTAGGGAACTTTGTGGTGATGGCAGTGGCCTTAGTACCTTGGTCCCAGAGTGCCCTAATATACTCTTACAGAAGAATTTGGGTAGAAGCTGATACAGAGACAAAGGCAACTCTTCTGAAACGCACGAGCAATTTTATTTAGCTTCAATAAATTAGGAGTTTCTAAGAAAGCCACACTTATTTGGAAAATTGCTCAATATTTCTAATGCATTAAAAGTATCTAAGTAACAAGTTTTTCTCAAACACAAAAGCTCTTTTTTCTCTTCTTTCCTTCCTTCTTTTACTTTCTACTCAGCAGCTCTTTTCTTCCCCTCATTTTCATCAGCTTTTAAATAGAAAAAACCCTTTCCATTCCTCCCCCTTGCTCGAGACTACACTTCTTTCTGGAACCACTTTGAAACAGAAGTTGCTTACTGTCCCTTCCCTTGACTTTTTTTGTACATCACATGTGAAGGAGGAAGAGGGAAGGTTGTCACAAATACAGCATCAATATGGAAACGTTTTTCCATGGTAGTAGACCTATTGCTTGAAGAATAAACTCCACACAACAGGCCCATATCTATCGATTTCATCTTGGAGGTCTGAAACACTACCAAAATATCTTAAGACTCCTAACTACCTGCCAGGTATTAGTTGGTAGTTAGCAAAAATAATTCCTTGTAGATTTCACCATCCCTAAACATAGCTTTGGCCCTTTTGTAATGACTGGATTGGGGAAAAAGAAGTGTGAGGACAGAGAAGATAAAAAGTGGTAAAAAAAGACATTAGTCACATTAATCTGTCGACTGCATGAAAGGTTTTTATTCATATTTCCTAGACACCAAATACTTCAGGTTTTGGGTTAAGCATCTTGGACACTGATTCAAAAAAAAGAGCATCAATACAGCAGGGAGAGGCTGCATAAGAAAAAAAGTTTAGGGACAAAACCCAGATTGAAAAGGAAGAGGAAGACAGTCACTACTGAAAGAAATCAGGAGCTTGATAATGGTTTTGCAGAACTTCAACCAAAGTGTGAACAAACTTATAGAGTGCTGAGCTACGATCGTGACAGGCTGTAACAGAGAGACGGTGTCAGAAGCTGAAACTAGATAGTAATTGTTACATTGATATCAAAATGGCTGCATGTCCCAGTAGCATTAAACTCAGCAGTCACCCCTGAGTAATTTAGCATAGCACTTAGGCTTAAGTAGATCACTTAAAAATTGTTCTTCAAAGGACTCAATCCAAAATGAGGCTAGAACAGCATTACAGATCAGTGCTTGCAATTGCATCTCCAGTGTAAAGACACTTGGGCAGATCCTTAAAGTCCCAAATCTAAAGGTCCAGTGTTACCACAGGAATCACATTGCATTAAAAGGGCAATTTTTAATTCCTCTTAGAGTGGCCACAGGGAAAAAACAAAACAAAACCAAAAAACAATTCCCAGGAATAAGTGAATAGATAAATAGAAAGACGAAAAAAACAACAAAAGAGGTTTGAGTTCCCAAAGCTCATAGAATTATGGATGGATTTCCTTAATTTAAGGAGTAAGTATTACTCATTAAGAAGAGTCCACACTATCCTTCTACCAAGCAGAGTGCATTTACTATGCTATTAATTACAAATATGGAACGAAAGGACCTCACAAAATTATTATAGTATTGCATGCTATGCCAAAGCATCTTAACATTGCAACTTCACTGTGGACCACAGTCACCATATGCCAATGCATATGTGTGTGCACAAACACATACATCTTTTTTTAAAGCAACAATCATGTTTCCTAGTAAGCATACATTCTCTTAAGCAGTCCATGCAGTGACACTGGACAGAGACAGCTGTGAGAGAAGAAGTTTAAGTTCTTGTATCCATGGCCAGCAACATGATTTTCCAAAATTGCAGAGACACGATTTCTCAGTCAGGGCAGACAGCATACACATGTCCAAGCAAGGGTTATAGCATTAATTGTGTGTCCTCTGGGTCTACGAGTTTCTGAATGTTAGGAATTACAGCTGGCCAAGTTGGTTTACCTGATAGCTGATCTGTATTGTACACTATTACAACACCATGTATTTTTATTCTGAGTCTACCATATAAACTCTTCGCTAAAATTTAGGTGAGTATAAAAAGTTTAACACCAAAAAGGGAATAACCCTAACCATTGGTTTGTATCCATGTATTCAGGAGAATAATTAAAGTGTTTTTGAAACTGTATCTAAATTTTATTTCAGATTATTTTTCTTTTCTAGATTTATATGCTACAACATATTTTATTCCAGATTAACAGAAATATTTCCAAATATTTTATCTGAATGTTTATTAAAAAAACTAAGGCGTGAATAATATTCTGAGGAGTTTGCATCTGGGAACTATGCCCAGACACTGACAGAATGCCTCTCTAAACTTCTATCTTCATTTGTTTATAAGTCTGCTAGCACAAGGCACTGGATATCCTCAACTCCTGCTGCTGAACACAAAAGAAGGTGAAGTGCTTTTTGAAGGCCCAGTTTGTTCTATTAAATAAATGCATTATTTTCCTTAGCAACTTTGTACTTGTACAAAGTATATCCACATACATTTTTTTTCCTATTCTGCCTTTATTATATATATATAAAATGTGTTTCTCCATAGTGCAGTGGTGGTTGCCACCTGGTATCTTCATCAGTCTATACTGCTGTATGTTAAATTGGTTGCAAAGAGCATATTGATTTTAATGTTTTAATGATAACTACATTCTTTTCATAATGTTATACAGAATTTGCCTTAACAGCCTTTCAGCTTTGCTACGAAGTAGTATAAGTGGTCATCTCATCTGTAGAGAAGTCCCTAGTTACCCTTGATATAACTAGGGAATACTGCAGAGCTGATGCAATCATACCTAAAGGTTATTGAATTCACCAAAATAAACAGAGAGAAAACACTTACTTTGCACATTCTTATGACTGAGGTGCAAATCCTGGAGTGTATTATAATCTGGTCTTTACAATCTATGAACAGATACTATCAGTCAGAGGGAAATAGGAACTCCCTAGGGATGCTGTCCAAAAAAAGAAAAGTAGCCCCTGTGGAGTTAGTCCCTCTAAGTCATGCTGCTGCTGCTGCTGAAAATATGCAATGAATCCTTCTGCAGTTGGAACTTCAGATGCCATATTCTCTTACAGAATGTTGTCTAATTATTTTATTATGCATAATAAATGTAAAATATTTATTTTAGCTTACATAATTATATTAAAAATGTATGCTATTTATTCTGAGTCTTGTAAGACATCCTTCACAAGTCATATACTTCATAGAAAGGAATGAATGCTGTTTTGCTGGCATGGCTGTTTGTTTTATACAGCTTCTACACCTTCCTACCTATGGCTGAGGAATACCCCTGGATATTACTCTCCATTCCTTTGCTTCTCCTCACTGTCATGGAGAACCCATGCAAAATGAACCATGTAGAGGAATCCCAGAGAAATGAAAGTAATTTTGTTTAATTGCAGCAGAGGGATGGCACAAAGCATATAAACATTATAGCAGTCCCACAGTCTCATGGTCAAAGTTGTACTAATACTCTCTGTGCATCACAAAACTATGCCAGTGTTTCTCCTGAACCCTGTGATCCAACAAATTTGACTACATGAGAAGAGCAGGGTTCTGACTTTTGCAAGCCCCCCTCCCATGTAATTCAGATCCATTTCACACTGAATCATCCCTCTCACACACACCATGAATATAAGTTGCCTGAGAAGTTGTAATAGTTACACAGAAAGTCAGGACCAACAGGAGGTAAATTTGAAGCCTTACATATGACTAAAATGAGATTTCCCATTCTTACTTCAGACACATTCATAAAACCAGTTCAGTTTTTGAAAATGCTGTATATCTGCATTTCTCATCATCAGACTTAGGGGAGTTTTGCACTTCTGCAATCAGGTTAAATTCAGGTACCTAAATATGTTGCAGGTTTAGAAAGTTTTGCCACAGACTATAAAACTGACAGATTCAGAAATCTGTTTACAGATGCTGTTCATTTAGAGGAGGTTATACACCTCTTAAGTGCTTACTCTGCTCCTTACCAAATGCACACAGTACTGCCAGTGTAACTGCAGGATCGTGTCATGTGAAAAGTTCAGGCACATAACACATCTTTTTTAAACGACTAAGAAATATAAAATAAGCATTGCATATGTAATGGTGGTGCAGGGCCCTGTGAGACCAATTCTGTATTATAAAATTAAGTTGAACATTAATTAAGAGTGAATGAATACTTTTGAATGACAAAGCACACTGACTTAAGAATGGAGAGACATGCTGTGTGACTTGAAAAAGTAAATGCAATGGAAAATTGTGCATAATTTTAACTAAATATGGAAAACTTAGATTGAAAACACAAATGTGAAAAAAATACAACCGAAATACTTAACAACCAACAGTTTTGTATTTATGAATATATATATATATATTTTGCTTCCATCAAAAGGAAGTAGATTTAAAAAACTAGACTGAAAGTACAGTTTTAAATTACAGTAATCCCTCAGTTCTTCCCAGCTTAAATTTCCTGGCTTCAAACCTTCATGGGTTTTTTTCCCATGAAGAAGTCATAGACTTCCCTCAATTCTTCACGAGATTCCTCTGTGTCACGTGAGCACAGGATGGCTGTGCATGTGAGCTGGGGCCGGCCACTGCTGCCAACCTGTGGTGGGGAGGGGGAACCCACAGCTTGGCCAGCCTCTGTGGGTTCCCCTCCACGGATGGCCTAAACTGTGAGCAAGCTCCCTCCCACAGGTGGCCCGAGCTGCAGGCTTCCTCCTCCTCCTCCGGCACGCAGCCTGAGTTGCCAGCTCCCTCCCTCCCATAGGCAGTCCAAGCTGTGGGCTTCCCCTGCTTCCCACAGGCAGTCAGAGCTGTAGGCTTCCTCTCCCCCTTCCACAGGCAGCACAAGTTGCCAGCTCCCTCCCTCCCGCAGGTGGCCCAAGTTGCCAGCTCCCTCTCTCACTGCCGCCAGCCCAAGCTGCGGGCTTCCCTCCCCTCCCCCATCCCACCCTGCCGTGCCAGGGAGAGGCAGAGAAGACCCCCTTCCCTTCCCTGTTCTCTCACATGGTGGAGGGAAGTGCTGGGAAAGCCCTCTGGTGCTCTGGGGCTGAGGGGGCGGGGTGACGGGTGTGGCTTATTTGCATATGTATAATCCACTGCTCTTTGCAGATTTTGGCTTTTGCAGGACTCTTCCGGTCCCAGGGTCCTGCAAAATTTGAGGAATTACTATGTAATTTTTACTTGAAGGCTTATAATTCTCTATTGAAAAGCAGATGTTAATTTCTTTCTTATCAATATACAAAAAGCAATTTAGACAAAAATAAATATCAAGTGGTCACAGTACAAACACTAGAGACAGAAGGTAACATCTTTTCAAGAGTATTGAAAGCATAAACTATAAAAGCAACTTCACTAAATAAAGTGAGCAAAATCTTGTATTTTCATTTGGAGAATATGCATATTGTAGAGAATATGTACTTTCTGATCTAAAAATGCTAGGTTACTTCATTATTTACTTCAAAAAACCACATCCATTCATGTCTTATTCCGGTTAAGAAAATAATTTCTCATTCTGTGTGTTACATAGGGTACAAACTTCCTTTTCTGTTCCATGCAGCCAAAATCCCTTTCCCCCACAGTATTTTACAGCCTATTTCATTTCAGTTTATAAAGTTTATAACAATTCCTAAATTCTTCTAATAGGCAATTTTCTGGCAAAGGTTTTTACAGGATGATTATTCACAATTTCAGGCTGAGGAACTGAAAAGCTTAAAATCAAGGATCTCCAAGAACAGTCTGAGCACTGATGAGCTGAACAGGAATAATTAAAATACGTACCTTGTATTTAGGCATTTTTTCAATTCAAGTGTCTCAAGCTACCTTATAGAATAGAGAGATCACTTCACCTCTCAGTGAAAAGAGATTTTAGGGTAGCACTAACAATACCCTCCTTCATATCCTGACACAAAAAGAGGAATATTCACCTTGCTGAAACTACAAGCATCTTTAAAGAGTCTGCAGTTGCCAAGCAACACTAAACAGCAACATCTGAAATCGCCTGGATGAACTCATAGTGCAAGGGCTGAGCTCAAAGTACCACAGTGAGACCTCAATCACTAAACCTGGGGGTGAATTTCATCACTAAGTCAGCAGATTTTAAAATCTTCATTTTGATGTTTTCTGTAGGTGACGTTTGCAAGAATACATACCATCTGCTGAACTGGTGCAAACAGTAGTATTTAGAGATGCTAATACCTTTCTATTGAAAGAAGAGAGTACTGGGTGAGTTGACAAGGAGGCAACACGTGATTCCCTTAAAATTGTATTTTAAGACAAAGAGAGATCTGGATAGAGAGAAAAACATATACTTCTATACAGCCAACAAGGCTGGTTAATGTCCCAGGAGTGTGGAAACTGGCAGGCACAAGCAGAACTGCTGAGCTAATAAATACAGCAGCCCCTCTATGGGCTCCTCTGCAGCTACACAGAGTGCCTCACTGCCTCTATGAGCTAGCAGCAGCAGCAGCAGCAGCAGCAGAGCTCTGATTGCTGCATCCCTGCCAGATGTTTTACAGCTGAGCTCAGAACAAATTTCCTGCATAATCAAAGCTTCCTCAGCTGGTATCTGTAGAGATCAGCCTCCAAAGATTAGGTCAAAATTGGCCTGTGAAGGATGGAAACTAACATCCTATTGCCACAAAATATTTATTTTTCAATAATACAGAGGCAGGGTATGCTCATATATTTCTTGTTAATCCTGATAAATTATGCTTGCATCTTCTCTAATAACCTCCAGTATAATAAAATATTACTAAAAAAGTTGTTATTTCTTGGCATTTATATCCCCTACAGAAAACTGTCCATCCAAAGTAAAATGAGCTCCCGTCTTTCATTCAACAGAGCATTAACTTATGCATTTCGTCATACTGAGTGGAAGAATTGCATCCACTCGTGTGTGTGTGTGCGCGCGCGTGCGTGTGTGCGCAACAAACCCCAAACTAGAAACTGATTTACATCTACAATGCTCCCAGTCTCTAGAGTCTTCAAACCAAGGAGCTCAAACTGACTATAACCTACCTCTCATTATTCAGTTCTGTAATAGGACTATTCCTGCAAATTGGGTTGGCTCATTGAAGTGGAGGACCACAAGACTAAGTCTCCTCAAATGCATACCATTAAAGACAGCACTTCTGTTGCCTTCATGGTAGCACATCATGTCACACTATTGCTTATATGCTCTCACTACACTCAACGTAGACTTTTTAACACCACTGCTCCAACAACAGAAGACCACCTCTCATTCTTAGATGACTTACAGAAGCTGACAGAAACACTTCCATTTATTAAAAAACAAGACAAAGAAAGGAGACCCTTAGAGTAGCAGCACAGAAACACCCTCCCCCGCAAGGTTACCAAATTCAGTTCTCTGCGATTCTAGAGAGTCATGTGTGCCCAGTACAGAAGAATCAACAGAACATTTGCCCCACATGCACAAAACAATGCCACAAAAAGTTTTGTACAGAAATGGCTTGATCACTGCAGAAGCTTTCTGTACAAGAGTTTTCTGTAAAGTACTCATAAAGAGCATGAAATCCTAGCCTTTCTTATATAGGTTTGTTTTAGGAAACTACATTAAACCTTCTACTAAAGGAACATTACAGTTGTATGTTCAGCATTGAAAGAAAATAAAACATGCTATAGTAGTATAAATCAAACGTTTAACTTTCTCCTCTCGTGTGCATGCATCAATGCATATACAACTAACCATGTGCCATTTATCAAATATAAGGCTAATTTTTTAGAAAACATTTTGAATGTCAGCTCTTGCAAATTGCTCATAAAAAAACTTCTATGGATTCCTTTATAGTACACATAGACTAATCACCTCATTGCAAGGTATTAAAAGTATTCAAGATTGTACAAGAAGTGTTTAAGAGTAAAGAATCATTGGTGGAGCAATATGACATCATTTAGTAAGTAGTCTACAATGAACAAAACACAGAATGGATAAGGACCAGAAGTAATGTTAACTGACCAATCATGTGATTTTCGAGAATTTAATCTACTGGCCTAACAGGATGAGTTTTAGCCATGCAACTTGGGAGGCTTTGCCATGCAATCAACCCTATGGACAACTCTCATCCAAACACTCTGGCAGGCAGGGAGCAAGACTCTGTAGAACTGTAATCAGCTCCAGTTGCTTTCTGTTTTAATAAGTGTCTAGTGAGTATTTAGGCTGCTAAGCCTTTTAGAGAACTTCTCCTTTCTTGGTGAAATGGTTGCAACTCAACCGAGAAAAATTTTAGAACTGCAACTGATTTGAAAAGGTGATGCAGGTAAGTGCCCACACCACAGAGAATTCTAACAGACACTAGAGCAGCTGTGAAACAAACACTCAACATTAGCACTGTAGTGTTACCATTAAAAGGTTTCCCATCATTTGTTTTTCTTTATAAAGTAATATCTAAATACTGAAGACTAAGTTTTTAAATTCAGCTCCTAATTTAATATGTAATTACTGCTGCCCTGATGGTGTTTTAATGGCAATATATTTTTATTGGTGACTTCAAATGAACCTCATCTGATCACCTTAACCCTTCTCTCATCATGCTTTAGTTAATGACTCATTACCTGTAGTCACACCAGGGACATCTGTAAGGCTTTTCTCCAGTATGGACACGCTTATGTCGTGTCAGATGCGATTGTGTTGTGGAAGCAAAGTTACACTCATCACATTTGAATGGTTTCTCTCCTGGAAGGTGACAAGAGAAACATCATCAGCTTGCATCAATAGAAAAGACAAATAAGCTCAAATTTCTGGCATATCCTTTCAGATAACTTTTATTCCATGTATATATAGCAAATACAAAATAAATTTCCAAATAAAATGTAATAATTGAAAACTATGACATATACACATCAGTATCCCACTGACTTCCCATGTAGTGTTACACAGCAGCAAAAAGGAGAAAGAAAAGAACTGCACTGAAACAGACTAATCATGTCACAGGGTCTTAATGACAATATCATAACCAGGTGACAGGTATTCCTCCCACCCTACATCTTCTGTTGAAGTTGGGTCAAGAATAGCTCCAGTAAAACACCATAGGAGACAGAAGGTGAAAAATCAGGCTGATACTCCTATTCAGAACTTGCTCAGAAAGGAACATCTCCAGATTGAAAGCATCTTTGTTTTTTTTCTACAGTCCTGTATTTTGAATCTTATCCTTTAAATAACATAAATAAACTAGGACTGAGAATATGAACCAGAACTCAGTGCTCCATTTGCTTCTCTTGCCTTCTAGTCTTCTGCCCTTGTGAATCTTTTCTGAACAGAAGGCCATTAGGCCATTTTTCAGCAGAAAGACTTGAAAGGTTAATGAAAAAGAAACCAACCACCAAATCTAGACTAGAACAATAATATTTTCAGAGGACTAAAATTCAATTTCTGCTGACTGTGTAATTACACTGAAAAATTCTATAGGACTGTAATTGAAGAAAACTCAAAATTACCATCTAAGTTATCACATGAAAATAGTACTTCTCCATCCAGTGGAGGGGTCTAGCCCTGAGAAGATACCAAGACAAAATCTCATGACAGATACAAGCAGTGTGATGCCTAGCTAGGACACCTGCATCCCACTTTTTGAAATGGTTGCCTCAGAAATATCCTGTAGGTCTCACAGGTACATGTAGTTACCATTTAGAGACGAAACTGGTTTCTTTTTGTATGCAGAAGACAAAAGGCAGCTCCTAACTTAGGTGGATTCTCACTGCATTTTGCAAGCTTTAAGAAGTATTTACTCTACGTAAGGGTTTGATCAACATTCCTGACTAACTTAAGAAGTCTGGATGGAAATTCTAGGGACAGATAGCTACATTGTAGACTGTTCAGAAGTCTGTAACAGGCAATTCCAAAACTGAACTCTAAGCCTATTAGCAGGTACAACTTTAAGATTTTCGGACTGACGGAAGACACATTACCAGCACAAGAGTACCAGTAAAAGTGGCCTTTTGCAGTCATTACCAAAAGGCTGCTCCCAAATGGCAGGCCTCCAGGCCAAAATTTCAAGCCTGTTTATAGCATGAGACAATCATGACTTTGAAATAGACTGACAGAATATTTGCCAGAGAAGAGAAAGAAACCTGCACTTTTCATTCTTGGAGATTGTTGAAATTTTTCCTCCCAAGAAATGAAGATGTACATGGCCCTCAGTGCCTGAAAAGCCTGTACTGCTGGACAGAAGGACAACAGAGCAGCTTGTGAAAGCTCCATAAAGAGCTGGAATAATTGCTTTTAGCAGCTGCTGGAGAGAATACCAGCCACTGTTTTCCATTTATTGTTTCATGGGACAAGGAAAGGTGAAGGGGCAGGACACAAAGCCAAAGCCTCTATGCTGGACAAATTGAGACTGCTAGAAAGTATGTCTTTCCTGCTCCAAATGGGGTTTTCTTGTCAGACCCTGACACTCTGCTCTGGAGAAGCTGATTCTCCCAGCAGTTTGAATGGTACTGGCTGCTGTTTCAATTAAACTCTCTGGGAGGCCATAGACTCCCTAGCAACGTAACCTGTTCTTGAACCGAAGATTTCCTGTTCAGATTTATTTTATCATCTAGTATTAAAGAAGATAGCAACATTTTCAAGCCTAAGCAGTAAAGCCACAGGTATTTTAGATAACATACATACTTACTTTAACTGCTTTCATTTAAAATGCATCAGAACCTTGCCAACTAGCCCCCTTGCAAAAAAGGCAGATCTGAACTGAAAGGGTATTTTTAGTTTGCCATTTAGGGGACAATGGATCAAGTAAAGTTTTGATGCTGTGTCACAGCAGGGCAAGTTGGGCTGACTGCTGTGCGAGGGCCCGTTGAGGCCAGGAGGGTTTGCAAATTCCATCGTGACCATAAGAAAAACTGTAATCCTTGCCCACTGCTCCAGGAAGTTTCTCCTTAGGAAAGCCTTGAGGCTAACTGTTCCTGTCAAGTGAACTATGTGTAAATCTCACCTGACAGAAAATACATCACAGCAGCAGCGCACAAGAAAAGCCAACTAAACTAGAAGGAAAAAGGACAGCCTAGCATAGTCTGTAATTCTTAGACGCTGCACATAGGGAACTATTTTTATGGAAAATTAACCAAGTTACTAAGTACAGTTGAAAAAAATCTAAAAGACAACTAGGTATTTCTTCGGGTTGAGTGATGTTGATGAGTATATTAGCTGTAGCAGAAGTACTTTCAGTTATTTGCTTATTTACTAAAATTTTCCACAGACCAGCACATTTTAGCATTTTTTGTCTTCCCTACCTCTGGGCTAGAATGCTTCTTATAAGCCTTTGTGTCTCAATTTTCCTTCCTCTCTTCGTGCACCCAGACATTTCAGGCAATAAATATAAGATATTTTAAATATGAGCAGCAATTAAAAATTCCAGAACTCCTCCTCGCCCCCAACCAAGGTTCTAATTCATACAGAAGTAAAATAATATACAAAGCAAATCAATACTGACAGTATTTTTTAAACAACAGTATATAATAACTATAGAATAGTGTATCCAAAAATGTGTAAGGACATCTACATATTTAAAAATCAATAAAGGTAAAACATCCCACACCACCCCACTCTCCGTTACCATTACAGAAGTTGTGTCTGTGCCTCACCATTTCTGCCTTTATCAATAACAAGCCCAACAAAAAAATATTATAGGTGCCCCAAAACGACCGAATGGTCAACAAGCTCTGTGGGGAGAAAAAAAGTAAGGACACACATACCAAGACCAAGGACCTACTTTCTGGGGTTTTATTTTGTTCTTAAAAAGCTCAATTTCCTAATCACAGTATCACAAAAGAAATTGGTTTGCATTTTTGACAATACTGCAACCAACTTGTGAAGTGCATCAGTTGTTTAAGTCACCTGACATGAAAAATTTGAGGTTCAACAACTAAAGTTTTCATTTTATCAAGGCATTTGATGAAACGGTAAGTTCACAAGGAGCACCAGGCTATAAAAGCAGCTATTTAAGCCACTAACCAGTAAACCTCATCAGCTCTAACACATTCTGCTCTTCTCAAACCGTCATGATGGAAGTTTTCTTTTTATCTTGCCACTAAGTTTATCTCAAGTGTTTGTCTCAGGTGTTTGGTGTCTTTTGGTGTCTTTTTGGTCAAAGGTTTACAACAATAATTTTCTACACTCTGTTGCAAATGTTGGCATAAATGGAAAAGGGAAAAAAAAAACCAAGATGCTCTTCAAATTTCACCTGTTCCCTTGCTGAAAGGAACAATAGGTTTTCTTACTGTGCTACATTTTCTCTGGTATTCAGTATTATAATTTTTTTAAGCTGTGGTGGGGAAGTTGAAGGAGAGAGGCTACATTATACATTAAATTCAATGCCGAGTAATGTAACTACACATTAAAGTCAAAGAGCAGTTCACATGAGAAATAGAAACACAAAGTGAGTCACTCATCTGGATAAAAACACATATATTATTAAATTTTCTTTCTTTATTACATTGACCTATAAATGTCTCGAGAAGCACAAGATTGAAATGAATGAGCAGAAGCAATCATACAAACAGTGATCTGTACAATATAAGCTACAAGCTTCAAAAATTCATGAAAATATTTGAACAAAGGCACGATCTTCTTAAGCAGCTCCATAGGTTCATGGTGACTGCCACAGAAGTCCTGTGCACAATAAGTGTACTTACCTGATAAAACTCTACTGCTGTAATGTACTTCTATCATGCCCAAGAAGATCCTATCACAACCGATAAATGAAAAGCAAATGTAGACTGTCATTGTGTAGAAGATGAGGATAGCGTTTTTGCAATTTGCAGAAGTACTAACCAACACCAAAAGAGGGATTTCATGCAAGAGAACAAAGGTTGTGACTGATCAGCACTGTTGGACTGAGCCAACTACTACAGTATAAGATGGAAGTTTACTGGGAAACATGCAGAAGAACAGAAAACCAGAGTGAAAACAAAAGACGGACAAAGGAGGAGAGCAGGACAGTAGGAACAAGAACATAAAGAAAAAACGTTTTAAAATTATGAATTAAGTGTCTCCATGTTTTCATTTGAACCCAGAAATAATTACTCTTGCTTGTTTTTTCTCTCTTATGCAATTTCCTAGTTGATGATGATTAAGGCAAAATACTTAAATTATGTGATATTACATGCTTCTTTCGTGTCTCTGTGTGTGTATTTTTGGTGGCTGATTTAGAGGTTCTTTACCCATTTTTAATTACAAAATTCAGATAATGGCTTTGGTTTTTTGCAGAACTCAACTAATTTTAAATTCAGCGAACACTAAAATTTGCAACATTATTTATTTATCTTCAGACAGATTTTCTTACTGAAACAAAATACCTATAAAAAAAACTTGCTTCAGGATGACTCAAAAGATGAAATTTTCTCTTCCCAGTCTTGTTGAGACACCATTATGATGGGATATACATTCTTGCAGCACTGCAAGCTGTCCCTTATTTACCACATAGCACCAGCTGATAGTGCAAGCAGTTCAAGTTTCTTAAGACAGTTCATCACCGCCTAGGCAGCCACAAGTGTCTACTGTAAAGCACTCGACAGACAGAGATGTAAGTATTCTTTACAGTGTAATAAAATTCTGCTTGAAATCCAAACCACTCCTGAAGTTGCCATTGCTTCAATTCACAAAATAGAAAGTCAGGCCACAGACATTTACATAGTGAGTAAAGACTCGTAGAATTCCATAGACAGATTCTTGAAGAATAGGAGAGGAAGAAGGTTCATTTGGATCATACAATAATGACAGAACATTTTCCAAGGACAAAAATCAGTCAAGGACTTTGCTTATTCTGTGTTCAAAGTGCACGTTCCTCACAGGACCAGGTCAGTCACTAAGGGGATAACATATTTAAGAAAGAATAAAAATGTTGACTGGTAAAATACCAGGATTCTTGATAGGTAAAATTATTTGTTCTTACTTTACAGTTGAGAAAGTTTGTACCAAGGAAATTTTTATCATGTTTGCAAATACGTTAGTACAATTATTTTTCAAGTCTTAAAACTACTGGCTTTTTCTTTTGGCTTAACATTCCTGTAATTCTTTTCATTTAAAAAATCAAAAACATCTCTTCAGGGGATAACAGTCTATTTACCAAACTAGTCCCTACAGTTTGCTCAATGAGTAACTGAGGGTCAGATTCTGTCGGCGTTTTTCGCGCTAAATTATACATCACCCTCCCTTTAATATTTCCAAAGGAAATGCATCTTTCCGTAGATAAAGGTACTTCTCCAGGTACATAGAAATAATCTCATCTAAAAAGAGAGGAAAAGAGTAAGAGATACCAGAATCAAGAGCACCAAAAGTCTAAGTGGCAGATCCTACAGCCAGTCATCTCTTGTGTCAAGTATCTACCAGCAGCTGAACATCTCTCAGGGGTGTCAGGACATCTCAGTCCTTGAGGCTGGGATGTTAAGTTAGTTAAAATTCCTGAACTACATGTGAGGATTTGCTCATTTGCCCTTGAATCAAGGGTCTCTGACAGGTGACAGAAGTAAATCTTGGATTGGAAGATGTTCTATGTCAGCTCCTTAGACAGCTTGTATTACAGTAGGGAATTATTTAAGCCATTAAGACTATTTTTGATACCTATCCCTTTCAAACCTGATTGTAATTTGCTTTGGCATTCTGCTTTGGGAAAATTGTGCCAACTGGGGACAGAAAAAAAAAGATACAAAGAGGAGTGCATGCAGCTAATGACTGAGGTAGAGTTAAGCACCGGATGAAAATACAAGGGAATCCAAGCAAGTGCAACAACACAGGCAAAGGTGGATTGTGTCATTCTCCTTGAAACAAACAGAAGCTACAGATAATTTTGCTGCTAAAGAATCATCTCTGATTGTTTGTGCCACAGAGGCAGATAAATGCCAAAAAGATAGATCCCTCTGCCTCTGAGATACTGTCCTGTATAGTATAAAGTTAATAGCAAAGTAATAACGAGCCTCCAGTCCTGACATAAAATATAAAGTTATGCTTGCTAGATGCAAGCTTCATGATCTATAACCTGTAAATCCCTGTGATCATAGCACAGGAAGTCTCTAACACGCTGGCAAAAGAAGGGCAAAATGCCTTCAAAAACCTAGAGAGCTTTTCATCAGGAATATAGCATATTTTCAGCCTAATATTGCACAGAAATCAGGAAATTAAACAGTTTTTCCATTGGCTTGTGGCCTAATGATACAAAATTATAAATATATGTTAGATGATGGGGGCTTACATTTTTGAGAAACCAGATCTGCACTCACATAATAGGTAAATATAAGAAAGGTAAACATACGAGTTTGCATTTCGTCTACTTCCCTATTCTGAAATGACTGTTTACTATTTGTATGACTGCACTGACTTTGAGTCCTAGACACGTGCAAGACTTCAATGTGTCACATGGAAGGGTAGTAAAAAACAAAAGGTAATTCCTATCCTATTGATAACAATCATTTATTCCTCCAAAAGAAAAAAAAAACCCAACATCATTCTGAGCCCAAATTCAGTAAACTTGTGCCAACATGTGAAAATTCTTCAAAGCCCCACAAAAATGGAAACTGTTAGTTACAACTGAAGCCCACAGCTTCTATTCCAATAGTTGTAATTGCTCCTGTTATCACTCAGAGAGTGCAATCCTAAGAGAACTTATTATATTTACTAAATGACTTTCCTTGGTCACTTAAAAAAACACAAACTTCCTGCAGCGAATGGCAACTGACTGTGGCATTATTATCCCATAAATTTATGTTTCTTGTTATCAGTAAAAATAAAATCTGGAAGTAGGATTCCTTGCTAGACTTTAAAGCAAAATTTGGCCTTGAATACAATTTCTTTGAGGGGGCTTATCTGTCTCAAGATACTGCCTGGCCGGCACTGAAAACTCAATCCTTCTGTGAAAGCATCAGTCTCCTCCAAATATGGTTGCTTTATATAAACTGAAAACAGGGTGGGAAGAATGGCTTCAGGCTCTCAAAAAAGAGAGTAGCTGCTCTCCAGGAAATTACACATTTAGATGGTGTATGTCCTGAATGAAGATTAGTTTATACAGGGACATAATAAAATTTCCCACTGTGATTCCTGTACAAAATCCATGGAAAATTCATGATGTAACATCTACAGCTCCTCATCTGTTAGCCATTTCTTTCCACTGTACATTAGACAATGGTCACTTAACTTGCACAGCAATTCCTGATGATATTACATTATCCTCATGATAGTCAGCAAAACAAAAAACTACAGTGGCTTAAATAGCAACACTTCTACGTCTGCTTGAACAAAATCTATTCAAATAATCAAACACATACAAGGAACTACTAAAATGCACAATTAAGGTAGAATGTATGAATAAATGTTTAATACTTACACTTTTTCTGGTCTTCTAAAACTAAGAACCAATTTAATTTTGTCTGATATTAAAATTTTATAACCAGGTGGTAGGTAAGCTTTACTAATTCTAGAAGAGAAACCTCACTTTACATGCCAGCCATGTGGTAACTCTTAAAGTTGCACCTATTAATTACAAACTATCTTAAAATTACAAAAGGGCAACTGAAACAACACTAGCTTTCAACTATGCTTCAGTACAAAATAATGGATTAATCTATATGTAGTCTCTAATTTTCACCCAGGGACATTCTAGCAGACTCTTGCAAAATCTTCACAGTAGGTAATCTATTTGGGCCTTGGAAAAAAAAATTAGTCGACTTACCACTCATTTAAAGAAGAAAGCCAGTCTTTACAATTCTACTTCCTTCAGAAAAACCCCCAACAACAATCCCCCAAAATGAAAAAATACCCATCACCCTCCCCCAAGCAATTATTCAAACTCCTAGCTAACAGATTTGATGCAGACCTTGGTCATACCGATTTTACAAAAAGGAGAAAAAGCAAAGTAAACAATGAGCCAATGTATTATTTGTGCTGTAACGTGCTATTTGACTTGTGTTACTCCCCAGTGTAGAGGGACTCCCTTGCTGGAGAAAATATAGGAAAGAGTAAAGACAGCTTTACTGACCTGTGTGCTGCCGCCGATGCTTGGTGAGGGCATGACGTGTCCCGCCGGCAAAGCCACAAAGGTCACAGAGGAACGACTTCTCGCCTGTTGCAACAATAAACAGATGAGGGACTGCGGAGGTCACAGATCATTAAAACATATCTATCAAGGCTTTCAGGGTTACTAATTCCTCCAATCAAATGTTTCCATGTAAATATGTCAAATGGGAATGAAATTACCACTGCGGTTTATTGACTGTGATAAAATCTGAAAAGCACCACTGAACATAATTACATACTTGTCAGACCCATAAAAATTAGCTTTATTATCAATGGAATGGTTTTGTACAACTTCATTTCTGTTAGATGTCTTCCAGATGGGGCTGCTTTATGCACTTGAACAGTTTTTATGCATATCCTGATTTTTTACAATTCCCATACATCTGGCCTTTCTGTGCTGAGTAAAGACTGCCTGGAAAAAAAAGTTAATATACTGTATACATGATTCTGCTTAAATAAAATATACTCAATTTACTAACAAATTAAAGGTACTGAGAAATTTTCAACAGACTAGGTCATAGTCATTTTTAGTTACCTTCTATTTATTAGTAAGTATTAAATTATTTTCTTGAACACAAGAAGAGCATAGGCAAGAATAAAAGCCACATTATTCAGTACCAGTGGCAATTCAGCACTGTTAATGTTTTTAAACTTTTCATGACATAAAGAAAACAGGTCTGGGGATTGCTACTGAAATTGCAGCAGAACTCACATTGTTCGTCCTCAAATGGTGATTCTTCATTCCAGACCTCTGGACCAATATGGGAGATTTTGGCAAACTCAGTAATCATTAAAAGTGCGTAAACGTTCCTTTTTAGTATTGTCTTTTCTAAAGAGAAACTAGGATTTTGCCCTGTTGCCTAAAAATACAGTCTATCATTTCACAGCAATATTTTTGCTCAGAATGTACTAACATGCACAGCAATCTCATCCCATAAAGGCTACATGGAAGGTCATTATGAATTAATAATGCTGACCTCAGGGATAGACTCCATAATCTCAGATAAGACTGAAATTTTTACTTTTTTTTTATTTTATTTTAAGAATTGCATTAGTCATTTGGAGCCAAATGGTCTCCTTGCACAGTAACGTAGCAGGGCTGCTGGAGCAGTGGTGCTGAATTCATCGAAACTATGTCTCCTTCAAATTCTTCCCTGTGGGGGAAGGAAATTTAGCTCCTACAAAAGATGGTCGGGTTAAGAGGTCTGGTGTCAAATTACCAAGTCCTCCCACGAAGACAGAGGAATGGAAACCTCCACGCTGTCTATTCCCACATAGCCAGGCACAGTGGCTCGGTTAACTCTGGATGCCGTCCATACAAGCAAGAGACCATCTCATGAGTGGGTGCTCCCTGGACAGCACCACAGAGACAAGCTGTTCTCTCACTCCACTGCCTCAATGAGGGTCCCTGGGGATTTCCAAATCCTCATCCTGGTTGCCAAAGTGAGGGAAGCCTTGGGTCCTGTGCTACCAGGGGGAAAGCAATTCTTCCAAAGTTTCCAAGGCAGCTTGAATCTCATCACTAAAATGGGATCACAAAACACTGACTAACCTCCAGCATGGCTATCAAATGTGATGGGCACATATTACATAATTTCACCGTTTCGTAACAAAGCAACAAGCATATTGCTATTTTTCTGCACCCAAATCTGGTTTTTTAAAGCAAAATGAAATTTTACAGGATTTTTGGCTTTTAAAAAAATTTGGTCCATTGATAAGAGTATTCCAGAACAGTATCTAAGTCGCAAAATAATTTTAGTACCTCTTTTGGGAGTAAATTCTAGCCATCTGTGACTAATTGAATCTAAAAAAAACCAACAGAAAAAGCAGAATGGAAACCCATCCTCACTATCACATGAACAATGCATTTGTGCTAAATGATGTAGCAAAGTCTGAATCTTACTGCAAAATGTTTCTTAAAAATATTATTGCTGAGGTTATGCATGATTGTTGCACACAGACAACTGCATAACCTTTTTCAGACCTGTTTTATTTTTTGGCATTTTTTGAATCAGGATCATCAGCATGTAGCACTTCAATTCATCAAAATATCCAAGAAAAGGAATAGAAGGACTACACATAATGCTTAATTATAATTAAATATTAATTTAATTAATTAATCAATTTTAAGTATAAATCTCTCTAACTAGCAGTAATGCCTAACACCCCAGCATAAAATTCACACTTTAAAGTTAAATGCTGTTCTGTGCCTATCAAGCAATTGCTCATCACCTCTATATTGTTATAAATTAGCTCATGTTGTGTTTAACATCTAAGAGCAGACTTCAGTATGGCCTGCAGCTTCATGCACTAATGAGGACACAGAGCACCCACAGCATCTTTGCAGGCTCATGGATTTACTGGGTAGTTTATATTTGGGCCTTTGCAACAGCTTTGGAGCCACAAAGAAATGACTCAGAACCAACCAACAGCTTTAAAGCACGGAAACTGACCCAGGCTATAAAATGATTTGCCAGTTAAATATTCCACACTCTCCTAGGTCGGATCTGGGAGGTGTCATGCAGGCAGGGTTCTTGAGAGACTCAGTGAGGCTTTGGATCTGAAAACA
>WEKX01003803.1:472797-482797 GCA_013390025.1 Pitta sordida | reverse complement strand
CCCGTACAGAGATCGAACGCACACCCCAGAGTAGTAAACATAAACCTAGATCCCCCACAGGCGCACAGCCCACTCCGAGCCAGGAGAGACCCACAGGACCATCCAGCCCTACACCCCCCAGCTAGACCATGTCATTAAGCTCCTCATCCAGTCTTCTCTTAAACGCCTCCAGGGACGGCGACTCCACCACCTCCCTGGGCAGTCCATTCCAATGAGCGATCACTCTCTCTTCCTAACATTCAGTCTAATTCCTAACATTCAGTCTAAAAGCTGTGCAACATGTCAAAAGCAACACTGAACTGTGTATAATTTCTGCAGGTGATTAAACTGGATTACGACCTTAAGTGGCAACGTCAAATCTAACAAGCGAAAGCATTTCTTTAAGTTCTTGTCTGGTGCATTTATCTGGCTTTATTCTGGTGGCTCACAACCGGCTGTCAAAATACATGTACAAATTAAAAAAAGTAATTACACCACTAAACTATATCTTTCCTTAAGTCTTGAGAAATAAATAAATAAACAAATGGGTGTCAGTAAATACCCAGCAAAGAACAGTTTGAAACATGCAGTTTTAGGCAGGAAACAATACTTGCATGAAAGAATTGCATAGTGATGCCTTAAAAACAAATACACTTTGAAAAACTGAGCAATGTGTGAGATGATCACAGAATCACAGAATATTCTGAGTTGGAAAGGACCCACAAGGATCATCGAGTCCAACTCTTAAACAGCACCACTGACTCCCGGCGGGAATCAGTGACAGTCTCCCATGTGACAGTCAGGGACACTTACCACTGATCTATCACATTTGTGCAAAAAGCAAATTAACAAATTTAATCCAGTTGTTCTAATCAGTCTGAAAGCTTGACTACATCACATTCTGGACAGCCCTCATGTTTTTTTCAACTCTGAGGGAAAAAAAGAGTGTTTCCACAATGGCCATCACCTCAACTCTCTGTCTTAACAGAAGATTGTTCTGACTCGTGCATCAGCAATAGGTTACGTGCATCAATTTCTGACCTTTGCTTCAGCTTTGAAATACCACCAATTTCAAATTTACCTGTCCTAACACACTGGGCTGAATGCCTCATGTCATAGAAGTGACAAAATTGGGCCACTGCGCTCTATGCAGTAGCACAGCAGAGAAAAATGTAGGCCTGTAGCTACAGGTGGGCTATCATATCATTAACAATTCCACTGGTGCTATACACATTGGAACAGCGCACATCTTATTCTTGAGACTTATTCTTTTGACTCTGCAGTGTGCTTTGAGGTGAAATGCAGTGAAAATTTAGTCTTGTTACTTTTCCAAGCATTTATACCTCCAAAAATCGTCAGCTTCTCTGTTGATGTGGCAGCTACTATTTCTACGTCATTTATCTTCAGAACAGAAGCATACTTCATATATGTATCTTCCAAATGAAAACCATTTTAAACATAATCTAGCAGAAACGAAGTAAGACTTGAGGTTACCTCTATGTGAGGAAAACAGCTCTGTGAGCCAGCTGAAAGACATGATGCAACCACCAGCCACAGCCTCACGATTATCACTGTATTCATTAAGGCATAATGGAAAGTTTTTAATTTATCATCTTTCACAGTGTTATAATATTCTGCCAATTTTCTAACATTAATCTTGCTGCAGAGCTTTTTATAACATAGAATCACTTAAAATAGTGTCACAGCCTACTGTTCAATGCACATAAAGGTATGTTTCATTAACACTACTCTTTGAGTTTTACTAGAACGAATATATAATGTAGAAAAAAGTGAATATCTATACATAATGGTAGTGATTCAAAAGCTTTTGTACCAATAAAACACTTCCATTTGAACACACTTTTTTTCTTTACCTAGAGGATGCTAGAACACAGGGATGGAACAGAAACCCTGGATTAACACAACCTAATGAAATGGTGCTATAAACCAGGCAAATATTTTTGTGGCTCCATTACCTTTATCAGTTGTGCTCCAACATAAATTCCTCAGTTGTTACTACAGTACATGTGACAATGTTCTTACCCAAGAAAAGCTTGATCTACCCTTAAACTAATCTAGATAAATTTACCCATATTCTGGAAAACCTCTGGAATTATATTTGATTTGGGGCCAGAAAGAAAGAGAGGAAGATTTTGAATTTTGTGTAAGGAGATAAATCCCTTGACCAAATGCTCTACAGAGTGTTTTACATAAGCACAAGCAGCTCATGGCATTCAGGTGAGGAAGAAAAGAAGGGAAAAATGGAACTGTAAATTAGACTGAATGGGACTCATCAATATGTTTCCAAATACAGGTTTTTTATTTTTAAGAGCAATATACACTGTATTGGAGTTTAGCACAACACATTCAAATTGCTAGGATATTCATGATTGTAAACGTAAGTTCTGCTATCAAATATTTGCACAATTTTAAGGGAAACAGTGCAACCACCTTGAGTTACCATGTTTGCTCCAAATGTTACATCAGGATGTCATATACACCCTCAGGACATCTTCAAAGATGGATACAGATAAAATAAAACTTGTCTTTAGAAATGTATTTTTATTTCAATTTTAATTGAACCTTTATCTGTCTTCTAGGATATTAGAAATTCCCCTCAATAGCTTTTGAAAATAGAACAAAAATAAATAGAAGCAAATATTTTAATTCAAAACTAGTGGGCCTTGATATGAGTGGTTGTTTCCTGTTTCACAAAGAGAAAACAGTTCCTGTTTTAACAAAGCTTTTGATATTTGCAGTCAATTAAGTTTGGGGTTTTTTTAAATATTTTTTTTTTTTATATCTGCTATTCTGGATATTAGAATAGCAAATCAACAGTGACTTATGTCATTAGAAAAAATAAATCCTGCAACCAATACAATCAACTCGCAGACTGGCAGGTGCTTGAAAAGCAATAACACATATTAATTTCTAGCTCTGTCTTATTGTCCTCTCTCAGACAGAACACCCTCTCATGTAAGAGCTAGCCCATTATTCTAATGCATATTTGCAGGAGCAGACTGTTAAGATCAAGTTTTGCTGGATATGAAGTTAATAGTTTAAGCTTTGAGCAGAGTTTTCTCATGGAAATTTTCTCTTCAGGACGGACATCTAGCTAGGCCAAAGAGTCAAGCTAGACTGAAGACCAATGAAATAAAATATTTGCATTAAAACCTCCAAACCCCAAACTCCACCACATCTGAGTAGACAAAACAATTTTCTTACTTCCAAGGTTCTGACTATCCCTATGTTCATGTGTACATAATTTTAAAACACAGTGACCCCCGGAATTTGCTGGGGGTCGGGTCTGGGCAGGTCCCGCGAGTTATGAAATCCGTGAAGATACGGAATCCATGAATATTCAACCCCTCCCCACCTGTTGCCACGCACCTTCCACTAATAAGTCTGGAGGGGTGGTCCTAGGAATGTGGCTCACACTGTAGCACCTCATTAAAGTGGACGCTCACACTGTAGCACCTCATTTTCCCAGACGCAAAATCCGGGGTCTGGGACATTCTGCGCACGTGCGGGGTCTCACAACTCACTGAAAATCCAACCGTGATTAATTGAATATGCGGATATGTGAGCTGCAAATATGAGGGGATCACTGTACAAATAAACCACATCACTGTGTATTCCTCAAGTGCAGAAGATGAGTGGTCTTTGCACATTTGCAATCAGCTACTTTGGGAGTTCTCACATTTCTTATTTTTCTATCACATTAAAGTCTTCTACCCTTTGCATTTTATCCTCCTATCAAAAAACACTTCAGCACATAATGGCTAGAAACTAGCAGATACTGATTGTTACTCTGATCCACAATTAATTTCCAACCTAACTAAAATCTTTATTAAAAATATATTTTTTAAAAACTGTAGGTCTTTCAAAAGTGATGAAAACTACTCGGCTGCTAACAAAACACAATGAGTTTAATTTAGGTCACAGTGACATCAGAGAGGTTTATTTATTGCCAGCTTTGTTGCATCCAACAAAGCTTTAATCTGTGACATGCTGTAGCTTGTAAAACAGCAAAGTGGTATGGTATCAGAGAAACTACACCATGCCATACATTTCTAACAGCATCTGGTGTCAAGCACATTACACTCAATAACATCATCAAGAAGAAAGAGAAGGGGTTTTGGGGGCTTGTTTTTTGTGTTTTCAGTTTACACTTACAGCTGAAACAGCCTTTGAAAATTCCTATGAAGACTTCACGTACTGAGAGACAGCTGTTTTTTTTGTAGTTGGAGATGATGAGAGCACAATGTCTTTATGAAGCTGAAAATCAGGGCAGACCTTAGGTTTTACAGAGGGAAGGGTGAGAATCAAGGCTTGCTTCCGTGAATCACAGATCTCATCCAGCATCAGACAGATACATCTCAGAAGGATGGAGGGCTGAGAAAATCAGTATGATTTCAGCAAATATAGGACAAGGATTGTTTTGTTCGTTCAAGCTAGGGTTTCGTCAGGGACTTATGGGAGCAAAGTAAGGCAGTGAGCTCTCAGTACCCTTCCAATTCCAGCCACATTTGGACGTTGACCTACTGCAACTCCAGTCCTTTTGGAGCACCCTGAGGAGTGCTCAGCCTTTGCATTAAGAGAGCCTACAACAGCCTGATGGATGTGTGCTGCTGAGAATGTGACCAAGAGAAAGGCTTTAACAACTGCTACACAACTGCTACACTTGCTTGAAAAGAGTTATTTTAACCAAATGGGTATTGGAAAGTTTATGTATTTGTAGTTCAGCTACTTAATTACACTTAACATATGCTACCATGCTGCAGACTTCTTAAAATATCACACTAATTCAACTCCACTTGCCAGTGATAGTTTGTATCTGGTGATTAATTTAACCCCGGTTCAGCTACCAATGCAAGAAGTTCACCTGCTTGGGAGAAGCTCAGATTTCTGTGTTTTTTCGCAAAGCTTCCGAGAATGGTCCAAGTCTGATTACCAATCAGTTAGTGTAACCCTGTGCTGCAATGCTGATAAATACACAAATCAAGACTTTAATTTTGACATCTGCAATTTAGAAGTTCATTCAAAAAAAAAAGAAAATTAAAGTAACAACATGGTTGTTATCACAACTAATAAAAATTAATGTACTGCATGCTTACTGTATCTTCTGTAAACTGAGGAGAAATGAGTGGACATTTCCTCAGAACTACAATAAGCTAAATTTTTTTTAAAAAATTTAAATCAAACAGCTTAGTCAAATAAGCATTTTACAGGAACAAATAATTTTAAACTTAGAATTCTTTTAAACTCAGTTTTTATTTAATTAGTTGGGTTTTTTAAAAAAATCTTTACTCTTTTTAATTTACATTCAAATGAAATCATATTTAATAAAAAAAGCCTATCATTTATAACAAAATTCAAAAGAGAATAAAAATAAAATCCCCTGAAGGAAAAATAAGACTATATGCTGAAAATAACATATCACAGCCTTGATAAAATTATTAATAAAAGAAATGGTAATAATGCCTTTTATTTCATCTCTGCAGCTGATAACTTACTACAAATTGGTTTTTACAAAGTTACTTATTTTGGCATTTTATTTAGACAAATATCTGTACAGTCTGTTAAGAAAATGACTCCCCGGTTTGTGATTTTAATAGGTTCTCAGAATAAGAGTCCACAGTTGTCACAGCAGAGAAATACCAACTTATGGTATGATTTTACTGACATCAGTAAAATATCAGACAAACTCAGTTTGACTCAAATCAGCTATAAGCAGTAGTTTTTTTCTAAACCTAATATTATTATAATGCGATTTTTCATTATTAGTCCAATTCGACTTGTATTGAAGCCAATGAGATTATACTGAGTTCTCCAAGTATTAGATCAGACTCTACGATGATCTGCAGCTACCACGAAACGAGTCTTGTCAAAAGGAGTAAGATAAAGTACATCAAGCTTATATTGT
Source organism: Pitta sordida (assembly GCA_013390025.1). Taxonomy (NCBI): domain Eukaryota; kingdom Metazoa; phylum Chordata; class Aves; order Passeriformes; family Pittidae; genus Pitta; species Pitta sordida. The sequence continues at coordinate 476,892 of WEKX01003803.1, read as the reverse complement.
TAACAAATTACTGGCTTATTTAAAAACTGAGTTTCTAAATTGTGATTTACTTTTCACCTGTTTGTTTATTGTATCTAAACTGGTATAATCAAAAAACCTGTTCATTTTCAATTTACATGAGCTGTTTCAGTCACTTTCATTTTCATGGGTTTGTCCACTTGCGTACCATTCACAACAGTTTGCCAACATTACTGGAAGATGCTTAAACTCAACTAAAACATATGACTTACACTTTTGCTTATGTTAAAACAAGGGGAAGATTGATATTGACCTGAAAAGATTTTACAGTACTTACACAAAAATTTCAGTTTAAGCATTGACAAACCTATGAAGATTTCTTTGACTCTTGGTTTTCTAATGTTCTCCTTTATTTCCTTGTAATTTAGGCAGAATACCACAGCACTCAGCTGGCAGAAAATGCTGAATTATGTAGACTTAATATTATTTGTGATAACAGTGGGAGCACAGTACTGCAAGTGATGGTAAGACTGATATAATTGTTTTAACATAACATGCAAAATGTTGCACAAGTGGAATAGGAGAATTGAGAGCAAAGAGGAATATTATAAATCCGAGAAAACAATGAAAATCCAGCTAAAATTCATGGTCTTTTTAATACCGCACATTTTGCTAAAATGCCAAGTGATATTCAGAGCACTGTGGTGAGTCTTAAATCACATATATTCTGCCTACTATAAAAACCGCACATTCAAAAATAATTAAAGCCAATATGTCTAAACTACAACACACAAACTGATGCACAATCTCATTAAAAATATACGGAGATGTCTGTAGAAAGCATCCAAAGATTCAACAGGAAAGATGTCTGTTTGGGAGTATTATATAGCACTTATCACTATTTTAATGTAATGCTTCTCACTAATGTACCAGCAGAAGCTTTCTTCTCAGAAGGTTAACTCTTTGAATTAAACAAAAATTAGCACGTGGAAAGTGCTTAATTGTTGTTCTCTTTCCATTTTTAAACAGAGGGGGTGCATAACATCACCAAGATATGCATGTATTTTTAATTAAGATAGTATCGTTCAAGGTTGTATTCCTAAGCCAATTTATTTCAAAATGTAGTTCTTCTTCTAAATATAAACACAAGAGCATTGTTGCACAAATCATTATGATTTTAACAGCTGTTCATTGATGGTTTCCATCATTTTGGAAACAATAGGAACATGAACAATTGACTTTATATACAGAAACAAATTCTTCTGCCAGGTATGTTCTCCTAATCAGTCATGTTTCTGTTATGTCTTACCTTTTTATGACCTGGAGATTAATTTTCTTAAGATCCTTCCCATGAATTCTAAAGAAGGTTCATTATTATTTTTTAAATAATGGGCACTGCCTACTTAAAAAAATAAAAATATGTATATGCCGCAGAAATTACAAGAACTCTGAAGTTTAAGATCCAAATGGGCATTTCCATTGTGCATGGTTTCGTATTAAATCTGCAGATTGACAAAACAGTAGATTTTCAATACAGCTACCTTTATTAAACCACATTTCAGATGTATTTCAATCATATTTTATTACCCTTTAAAATTAAATGAAATCAGAAGATTTAGGAGATTAAATGCCATTAAAAAGGATTAGACTATCTTTCTTATTATAGTGTAGTTTTATTTCCAAGTTTTCCTTTCAGTCTGTCCATACCACAATATGTCCCCACTAGCAACAAAAAAATAAGTTTAGATCATGGACTGCCTATTATATACAACGAAATAACTCTGAAACAACTCTTAAATAATAATTTCCATGACATAAATATTGTAGAATCAACCATACTTGATCTAAAAAGTAGAATATTTTTCCATGTCAGGTTTGGTCTGCTTAACAATCACGCAAATGGCAGTGCCATCAGTGATAAACCATCACCAGTCTCTTAACATTTCCAAGAGAAACAAATCTCGTTCTCAAACTTGGTGGCACTGAAAGTAATACAACACCCAGAACAGGATTTTCCTCCACTCTATGCAACTGCCAACTTTATCAATTAATCAGATGACTCTTTTCAGGACGACTACTCAGCTACTGCTAATAAAATACCGAATTCTAACATTGAATTTCGAAGGACTAGACATTTTTCCAAGCTGTAAGGCTGAGGGTGCTGAACATGCCGGCTCTTCACATACTTATCCCAGGGTGTTGTCTGCTCTTTTAGCTGGAAGCAAACCTCTAGTAAATTCCTATTTATCTCGTTGCCAATCAAGAAGTGAATGACTGACAGTAACAGAGCCTTATCTAGGTCCTGTCTGTGGTGCATTCTGCTAAATGATGTCATCGTTCTAGCAAGAGAAAATAAGCAGATTATTACAGTGACTAGAAGCAAACTAAACATTTGGATTTTTGCATGGACAGATTTACACACTGTCTGTCAGATAAAGCACAGTTTGCCTGCTGCTTACACAACAAGAATGTGCCTGACAGCTTCTTCCCAGCTTTAGTATCTGATTACATAAATAGGCCATTCCCCACCATTCCTAAAGACTGACAGTCTGTCTTCGTTTAAAGAGCAATTTCTGACTATCAGCCTTTCTGTCTTGCACACAAGGCTGATTATCATCGGGGCACTTCCTGGAGGTCCAATCAGTCGGTTTTGCTCTTGAACTCAGGAAGTTGCAAAACTTGTAGCCACAAAAATATTAAGAAAATGAAAAATTGTTCTGTAAAAATTTACAAGCAGCTACCCAAAACTTACACTCCCCATCACAGAAAATTCCTGCTGACTTCAAGGAGCATTTAGAAAAAAAATTTAGGTGACTGTTTTTTTCATTTTCACAATTACCACATCTAGGGGGAAAAAATCTTACAAAAAACCCAAAGTAAAGACAAACAAAAAACCTGAAGAACTAACAAAGAAAGAACAAAACCCCACCTACCCAAAAGTAACAGGAAACTACTCCCCCACAAAAAAAAATGAAAGGCACCCACCCTTTTCATAAGTGGGTCTGAGGAATTCTTACAGCAGCTCTGTTGTCCCAAGTATGGAGTTGCCCTACCAAATTAAACTTCAAAACTGTTGTATAAAGGATCTTCAGAACGTTATATATGTTTTTGCATTCGCTGTGCAACTGTCGGTCTTTTTTAATAATTCTGCTTTTCCAAATCATACCTCAATAAAACTATGCTTTAAATTAGATACATTTTACTGTTGCTAGTTGACTCAAATATTTTTAAGGTGTGAGCATGTAAAAGACATGCCATTTTTCACAGTTAAATATATACAGGTGTTAATGAACTTATTTAAAAAATGGTTCTGAGCACCGAAAAGGGTAAACACATAATAACTCTGCTGTTTACAATGGTAAACAATTGCAAGTCATAACCACAATATTGTTCCTAGTTATTTCAGCTATAACTTGCAAGGCTTCATAGCCAGACAAACCAGATGAAATATGTTGCTGCAGGTCTGCTCTGATGGATCCCTCTGAAATATCCACATTATTGCTTTTATTTTATTATGTACCACACTTCATAACTGTACACAGCAGAGTACAATAAAAACTGCACTACACTCCTTTAAGTACTTATTAAATAGGTCAAAAAGTTACCATAACAAATAACTTGCTCTACTCAGCATCCATTAATAACACATCTTGTTGGGACTCTAAAACAAACTGGGAGGAAAAAAAGGACAGTGAAGAAGTGTCTGTTATTTGATGCTATTGCCTAACAGCTTGTGCTTAAAATGCGCGGTATTATTTGTCACGGCATTTACTGAGTCAACTGCTGTTTAAAATACTAGCATTGACACAAGAGGGAAAATGGTGCTACACACAGGTTTGAGGAAAGAGAAAGGGCAGGAGAGAATTTTGATCTTACAGGTAAGTCCATCTTATTTGCAAAGGTAAGAAATGTCACAAAGCCTAGTGCTCCCCTGTGGGTAGAAGCCATAAGATCCTGGATTGTGTTTTACCTGCACAAAATGTTTTCCCCTTCACAGAAACGTTCTTAAAATACTAATTCCTCAGTCTAGGCAGAAGATTGAGAAGGAGGAAAACAGCAGACACTGGCAGCATAAAAGGATGTGAGGAAGCTGAAGATACACAGGAGGCTGCCCCAAGGTGTGGGAGCTGCTGCAGG
>WEKX01003803.1:445297-470297 GCA_013390025.1 Pitta sordida | reverse complement strand
CTCTCTGGATTTCTTACATTAAGAAGGCTGTATCAAACTGAATGAAAAGGAATTTTAAGATGAATTAAAATTCAAAATTTCTTCTTGCTTTTTCTTGTAACATTTGCTCACATCAGTAACAAATATATGGCAATTCATTTCATTCAGGCCATGTTCAAGTTTATAAAACTGAAGAATATTACTATAGCATTAAATATCACTTCAGGGGGAATAGGACTGTTATTGTCTTTCCGTTCTTCTTGAGGTCTTATTAAGACAAATAAAATCCAAAAGAAGATTATAATATAACATTGCATTTTGCATCCAAATATTGCAAAAAAATTGTAAAAAGCAAATACTAAAACGAGCAAGTTTTGGTTTTGTTGGGGTTTTTTTTTGTTTGGTTTGGGGTTTTGTTTTGTTTTTGATTTTTTACATAAACAGAAAACCAGAGGAAAAAAATTCATCAAGGATACCTACTGCTTCAAAGCACAAGCTTTAAACTGAGCCACAGAGACTTGTGGAATTCTCCTATGCAACAGAAATAAAACAAAAGGTTTATTCCAACAGGTTTCTTTCATTTAAATAACTCGTCGCCTTCCAAACAAATGAGCTAGAGTGCTAGTTTGTCTTTTCTGGATATTTGGCATTATAAGAGCACAAGCCATGTGCATTTGCTCCAATATTAGACTTTCGTTACCTCTTTGCAGGTCAATGGAAGTACTGCTGCAAGAAGCAAGTAACCTTCATTTTAAAACACTGGCTTTTCAGTACTTGAAAAAAAAAACGCAGTAGGATTATTATTATGTCAGTTACTTGATTGTGAATTTAACAGTCAAAACATCAAGAAATGATTTCTATTTGAGTTCAGCTTTACAGACAGCTACTTATCTCCCGTTACAAAATGAGCTGATTTTAATAAGAGTATTATTTGTCTGAAGTGAAGAATGTAAATGCAAGCACATGTGTTTTGCCTTAAAAAAAATCCACTTTAGTAGAGTGGTGAGTATCGCCACCTCTCATGCTGGAGACTGGGGGTGTGATTCCCACCAGGGAGGCAGTGGTGCCGTTTAAGAGTTGGACTCGATGATCCTTGTGGGTCCCTTCCAACTCAGAATATTCTGTGAATTTTGTGAATTCATTTGGCCACTAATTCACCTAGACACAGTTGAAATAAGAAACTCCCCTAACTGGTAATATTAAACCTTATTGACTGTCCTGTGCTGATTTCAGTGTGTGGCAGGGCAGCAATGATGCAAGTGCTTAGCTATGAGCCTCCATGTAGTTTTCCTTTGCAGCCCGCACATCAAGTCTCCTACTATCCTGTGATACCTGTTTCTCAAGCTTAGGAAGGTGGGTGACAATATATGCTACCTAGTATTGGGGTAGAGAACACACTTTGAGGCATATATTAAAATTCCTGATATCAACTTTGAACCCAACAGTCTCTCTCCAAACAACTCTCTAGGAAATTAAGCAATTCTGAATCCTCCATTTGTACCAACTAAATGCCCTTGCCAGCTAAGTGCAGTGGTTGTTTGAGAAGTGATTAAATGTTCTTTTTAAGTTCTCTGGTTTAGAATAACTTTTCAACTGCATGTGTCCTAATGTCTTTACAGTTTCTTTCTACCACAGTGACTTGAAATTTCAAAGAACTACAGCTGGATACAGAGTAAGAACTTGGCTGCATTCATCCTCCATTTCTATTTCAATCTCCCTGTCATATTCTTGTAATAAAAAAGAAGCATGAAGCACTGATTTTAACCACAAAATCATGAAAAGTAGCCTCCATAAAGACAAATTTGTGTGTTGCAGCATCACTATGAGCTCTACCATAAAGGCTGTTTCAAAGATTAGAGCACCTGATATGCTGGGCCTCTAACAACCTCCATTCATCTAATTCTTCAGCAAAGAGATGGCAGCTTCATATTTTGCCCTATTGGATTCAGGAAGCAAGACTTTAAAAAACCCCAGCCCTTATTTCTGTCACTTAACTGCATCAGAGAGCACTGCTGCACCTAGCACATGACCTGAAATCAAGATGCCCAGTTGCCTGAAGACAAAGCCAGCATACTGATTGTGTCTGGTAAGTGAAGGAATAAGCCAACCTACAACAGCACTGCATTCTGTAAAAGATGCTTTCATTTTTCTAGGAATTCTTCCTCCATACTATGGACTACATCAGGCTCCAAGTAACTGACATTTCTACTGTTCAGTCCTAAAGCTAACATGGCTACAGATTAAATAAAGATTTTAATGCACCACTTGGAGAAATTCAGCAAAGATTTCTTTCTGTAGAATCAAACCCTGGATAAGAAAATAAAAGTTACAAAATCAGAGTAAGTTTTCAACTGTACACATAATAAGCCTAGGCTCTAAACTACATAAGACACAGCATCTAAACAGTGGTTTCCATTCTTTTACAAACATTCAAATTTACAAAATTTCAAATCCTTTTCTTGAAATTCAAAAAGCACATGACCCCTTTTAAACTTTCCATAACAGTGACCCGCCATGACAATTATGTTCCACAAACACAAGATATAACTTTAAAGCAAAAGGGTAGCATGACACTGAAGAAGACTCAAAGAGGTGAACGACTCCATGGAACATATTTCCATGTGCATACTCTTAAATTAACCCTTTCCTGCAGCATTTGTCTGTATATAGATTAAGACAGGTTACTAAAAGGAGATCAGTGAATAGCCACACAGAAAACTTGTTCCTTCACCCCAAAATGGCAAAAATAAGCAACATATAGTATTCTATTTATAATTTTTGGATTTTCCTGCATATAATCCATAAATACAACCATGAGCCCTAAGGTAACTGAAACTAAACTGAAGGCAGGAGGTTCTTGCAGGCAGAATTAAGCTGTTAGAGATAGGAGATTAGACCGGTAGAGATGGCTTGTAATGTCCTCTCACTCACACTACATACACATTATTGATGCCAAATTGTAAGTCTGGGGTTTGTATTTCTATTTGTTTGGTTTTATTTCTTTCTGAGGCACAAGTTCTGTATGTGAAAGTACAGTATTGACAGCTGATCTGATTGTTGAAAGAGACTTCTTTGAGACTATTAAAAAAACCCCGGAGAAGGAAAAACCATGCAGAGTAATCCCCCGAATTTTGCAGGGATCTGGGCCCAGAAGAGTTCCGTGACGGCTGAACTTCTGCAAAGAGCAGCAGATCATACGTATGCAAATGAGCCACACCAATCATCCCACCCCTCAGCCCCAGAGAACCAGAGGGCTTTCCTAGCACCTATCCACGCCGTGTGACAGGACAGGGGAGCAAAGGGGGTCTTTTCTGGCCCTCCCCGCTTTGGTGGGCACAGGGTTTGCCTTTCCTTACTTGGCGGGCACGGGGCTTGGCTTGCCTTCCCCACTTTGCAGATACGGGGTTTGCCTCCCCCGGCCAAACCAGGCACAGGGCTTGCCTTTCCCAGCCATGGCAGGCACAGGGCTTGGCTCCCCCTGTTGCCACCAGCACAAGGGCCCTCATGGCANCCATGGCAGGCACAGGGCTTGGCTCCCCAGGGCCCTCATGGCAGCTTGATAATTAAAAAGGGAGGGAGTCTGGATGGACCCCGAGCAAGCACCACCTGCTGTCATCCCACCCTGTGGGGTGGGCCGGTCCCACACCCCCACGTGGCAGAGGCACTCACTGCGCACGCACAGCTCACAGGACACAAAAATGCGTGGATGACTGAGGAAGGACAAAGACGCTTTTGTGGGGAAAAAAAGTGAAGTTTTGAAGCCCTGAAATTTGAGCCGCGAAGAACTGGGGGATTACTGTATCTCCATATTCGCAAAAACTCTGGTCACAATGTAGACTTAAAAAATTGTAAGAATTCTCTTTTTCAAATGACAGAAAGAGATGAAGTAATAAAATTAGCTAGGAAACTAGAATCAGCCCATGAAGTTGCACTGTAGCTTCTTTTTATCTTCCATGGATTTTAGATGTATGAATTCATAAAACAATTACATTATATCAAGCTATAATATTTGAAATAGCAGCATAAGGTGTACTATTATTGCTATACATGTAACCTGAAAGTAAGTAATTAAGATTTAAGATGCTACATCAGAAAAAACAATATTTTACTGAAAACATTCTGTAAGAAAGTCATTAAGCAAACCCATTTTTATCCAAGCTGATTACAAAGTTTGAATACTCTGCTGAATACTATTTATAATAAATACAACCAATAAGATATAATTATACTTACAAACTGACCTAACTTAGAAAAGAATCCAAAAACATACAGTGCAGTATCATACAGCATCATCAAAAATAATCATATTGGATGTAAAATAGGACTACATTAGATAAGGAACTATATAGAGCAGGCTGTGAGAAACAGGAAAAAAGTCAAATATCAGTTAAAATATTGGATGAATGTATGGTAATAAGGCTGTGAAGCTTTTGAATGACTAACAGATGTACTAACTAGTTTCACATATGTAAGAATCCCCACAATTTTATTCCTTTAGGTTGAAAACAATATTGTTACAGACATGTTACTGTTGTTTTCTATGATCATTAATGGTTGTGAGAGATAGCTGACCATAAAAATAATTCATGCATCATCATTTGGGCGGAATAAGTAAAAATGGATTGTGCTCAAGTCTATCTAAAGTTAAGGCCATTTTCATAAATCATTAGAAGTGTGAATGGTTGAAACAAGGGTGGAATTCCACAAACTTGGTCAAAGGACAGCAGAGAAGACCAACACAGAAAGCAGCCACCAAAAAAGTGAAACCAGAAAGTCAGTAGCTCCAGTAGATCTGCAGCAAACATAGCCAGAGAGGGCTTGGTATGTCCTATCCAAACATTGATTTAAGCCAAAGATTAAGAACAACAACAGGACAATGCCCAGAGTCGTGTGCACAATCTATCTGCTCCATCCAATTTTTGCTCAGATCACAGAGCAAAATCCAGTTGCACAACTGATAAAACTGATAGGTTCTGTTCACGTGTTGTCCCTGAAACAAAAACATTCAGGAGAGAAAATCTAAGCAATAGAGTTGTCACTTGGCAGCAGGAGAAGCTCCTGCAGGATAAAGCTTTACTCTTGTCACTGACAATCAACCTATTAATGCTGTCTTTTAAAATCTATCTAGGGAGACTGATACAAAATCCAAAAAGAGATTTGGAATACAGCTGTCATAATAGTATGTGTAAAACAAGCGAACAAACTCTTTAGTTCAAAAAATTGCTTATTGCAAACATGAAGCTGAGCAGTAAAACCTACCCTTACATCAGCTCTCATAAACGAGCAGGAAAATGTTCCCTGCAAATACACTCCTGGGCCAAGGCACAAATTGGTAAGCCAAATTAAATATTTTCCAGGGACAAGAGATCTCAGCTAAAACTTCCAAGAATTCTCACTTGCTTATAAGTCCTACTAGAAAGTTTAGCCACAGGTAACTACAAGTCAGATCAAACCACTAAGTAACTGAAACATTAATGCAAGAGGGATTAATTACACTGATTAAACCAATATTTCTACTTTACTAAACTAGTACCAGCAGGCGTCTTATTAACAAAAAAGGACTGGATTTTATTAGTAGTACTTTTATTACTTTATTAGCAACAAAGCTGCCAAAAGCACTCAGTGTTTTCAAAAGCTCAATATGAAAAACTCCATTCATGATCAAAAGGATTCATACAATCTTAAACAAAAAGAAAGCAAAGCTTTGACTTGGCAATAACTTCACAACTATTAGAAGCTCTGATAACAATCAACATGAAGACTTATTGCTGTCCAAATACTAGAAAAATTAAACATCTTCAAAGTTATGATTTTTACATCAGGTTTTAAATTTGTCTGTGATAGGTATCTCCAAGAGGCAGTGCTCTAGTAGTAAATTACATCTTAGCAAGGTGGTTTTTGAACAGCTGAAAACTGACCAGCTAGATAATACTTTTTCAAACTTATTCAACAAGAATTTGGCTAAACTTATATGATCAGTCCCAGGATACTGCTGGTATACAGCACTAATAGAAAGGGAATGAAGAGTAGCATAAGAAACAAGAGTATGCATCAACACTGAAATAATGTACTTTGACCACAAAACTGAAAGATATGCCTTTCTAACAGATTTTAACGTCAGGCTGTCTGGATTCATTATTCCTTGATAACCACAGTGCCATATGTTGATTTACATTTTTTATACTGTCTGAACTATTTTCTGATATTACTGCATTTTCTATCATTTATTAAATGGCTTACCTAGTACGGTTGATGCAATTATGATGACTGACCAGCCTCTGTATCAGTTAAGAAATGCAGATTCAAAGAAAACAGAAAAACCTAGCAGAAATCTCTAGTTAAATTACTTAACCATTGTATGTTTTATAATGGGACCATACAATTCACAATCATTGACTGCTAGTTAAAGCTTCAACGACAATTATTCACAAGCTGATGGAAGTTCCTGCCCAAATTTAGTAATGTCTGAATCAAACAAAGGTTAAGACAAAGGTGTATTTCTTTAGTAATAAAGAATCCTCACCACCCACAACAACACATATAGAAAATAAATTTTGCTCCCTTGGGCACATATACCTCTGCTCAATGAACAATGGCTTTCACTCTGCTAATTGGAGAATGGAGAGTTAAAGGTCATGTGTAAAAACAATAGGGGATATAAAAATAATGCAAACTAAGGAAATTACAGCATTTTCCAATTGTCAGCATGACAGCTACCAGTGAGAAATAAGGACATCAGATACATGTGCCCTACTGTGTAGGCTGGGTAATAAGACAGTCTGCACTCCAGTATGCTGGCAGTATGTAAACATCTTCCCTTTCTAGGGACAATGGGGCTATGCCCCAACAAAAAGTAATAATCTTCTCTAGAATTACACTGACCTGGAATTTAACAATAGGAGGAAGTAGGAAGAGGGAGGAAAGGATGAAAAAAAAAAAAGGCTTTGAATTAGGTCACTGAAGTGCAATGGCTTGAACCATTCTTATGAGTAAATGAATTTTAATGTTCTTTTAATTTCTTGTTCATATTTTAGTATTGCCTTGTCAAGCAGTCTGGTTGGGTAAAAAACAAGAGCAGGGATTAGAGCAGCATTGTGTACCTATCTTGTTTTCCATGGACTAGATGCAAATTATAGCAAAACAATTCAGGAAAAAAAAGTACATGCAGGCAAACTATCATTTAACTTTTTGAAAAATCCTTGTGTCTATAGTTCTGTCCTCTTCTTAATTCAAATGACAGATGCAGATGTTGCTCCTTGTGTTTAGCCCTCATACTAATTTATTCTTAAGTGTTTGTACACAGGTTTCAAACCACATTAAGAGAAACTGAATTTTCAAATTAAATTATACTAAGGAATTTTTAATCAAGTTTCCTTCTTCCTTCCATTCTTTTTCCTTTCATCTATTTTAAATAGTTGCCTTGAAAATGCATATACCTCTGAAAAGCTCTAGGTTGTGATTTTTTTCAGACTCGCGAAGGGTTGTCATGTTTCAGCTCTTTTCCCCCTACTTACTTGTCCGGTCTTCAGTGTTCTAAGACATGCACTTAAAGGATAATAAAAGAAGACCACATTATGTGTCAAATTAAATGTTGTTGATACTTGCTTTAAGTGTACATGCACTGACATTCTGTTATGGATCAGCTGCTGGACAATAATCCTTGCACATTCCCCGCCTGACAGATTGTTCTGTATTTTGTTTGAGATGCTCTAATGTTTCTGACGACCCATACAAGGCCACACATTTCAGCAAATTTTCCAAATTAATACTGAGACCAGTTTACAATGTTTTCTTCAGTAGCGCTCAGTCTTACTGATTGTGTCCTAAATAATAAACCATAGCCTCAGGCAGTTTTTCTCAGAATGTTTATGATGAGAACTCATTCATCTAAATCTACTGGCCAATGGAATAAAATAAATCAAGAATTTCCCAAAATATAACAATATTTGTGTTCTCCAGATAATTGATGACCGCAGCTGCACTAATTAAAACCCATGTGAGTTTCATTAATCTTGGTCACTGGGACCAATTGCTGCTGCACACCACACCCTGATCACTGCACATCGCCCTTGTGTCACATTCAGGTAAGGCTTGACTTCTAGTTATAATCTCATCTATATTATTACATTTTTTTTTAATCTGAACTATCATATCATGCATACACCTATTGTGCATCTCAGTAACTAAATTCACAACAGGTAAGCTCAATAATAAATGTTAAATATTACTTCAGACTAAGTTATTTTCAGTGAGATGCTTGCCAATACTCTGCCACCCCAAAGAAGACAGTGAGGTATGGAGAAGGATAAAGACTACCCGTAACAAAAACCCCAAAAGAAATCTCTATTCAGAGGGAAAAGGAATACAATTAATTTTTCTTCAATGTTACTACAGTAGCATTTTGTTTCCATACCTACACATCTCTCTACTGGAAATCAAAACTACACCTTCACTAGAGTATTTCTAGGTAATAGGTGTATTGTATTTATATTTTTCTGTATCAGAGAGCATTTTTATGGCTGTAGATATGCTTTGCTTGTTAAAGAAAAAGAAATGTGTCAAAAACCTGTGGTTCAGATAAATATCTACAGAAATAGCTATAACTAATGTTAATAACTAAGCTGCCTTGCAGATCATAAATACTAGGACATATAAATAACTCCTAGAGACAACTGCACAATCTATATTTGAGGAAAGGCAACATTTGAGTAATCAATCACATGAAGCCAACACTGTCATAAGCAGAGTTTATGAAAATACTTGTAAACATTTATTAAATGTAAATCCCTCTTCAAAATGTGTGTTATCAGAGATCTCCATTTTTTCATGCAATTTGGAGTATGTAATATACAGCAGTTGATGAATATACAAGAGCCTTTTTGCAGGAGCTGCTTCCTGTTGATCTTTCAAAGTGCTGGCAATGATACAATTTCTTTCAAAATAATGTCATATAGAACATGTTCTAGAGTAACAGATACAATTTTAAATCTGGCTATATCATCCTTACCAAACAAAATAACTCTTGCTATTAACACCACTTCTTTTTCAAGATTAAGGAGGACATTTTGCTTCCATTTACTGATTGAAGCCAAGGGAATAAATAACCCATGTAACTGCGAACAAGTTTTGGACCATTATGTACAGTCTTATTTTTACACCATAATAAAGCTTTTGTCAAAATAACTTAAGAGCTGACAGGCAAAGTTAATAAGTGCTGCACTGCAAAATGCTTCCTCAGAAAAGCTTCGTGCTGCCCCTTTGGAAGGGAAGGAAATGATCTCTCAAGAAAAATGCTGTTGTATGCCCAAGGTGTGAGCATACGTGGTTTGCTCCTCTCCAGTCTTTCTATTTTCTTTTAGACCTACTGGGCTCAGTCAGGCCCACCACGGCTCCAACCACAGCAGTCATTTCTCCTTGGAAAAGCTATTCAGCACTCAGACTTAACACCCACGGGCCAGTTGCAGTTCAGCTGCTTGAAAAATCAGCTCCCAAAAAACTTCTCTGAACTAAACATAAACTAGGCCAGTATGGGTTCCCAAAGTGAGAGACAGCAATGTTATCAGGCATCATGGATGCTTTACAAAACAACATTTGAAGGTCTGAGAAAAAATGTGGAAACGCTGCTACAAAACAGCCAAACAAATCAATTCCTTCTGACTGCAACAAAGTTATATCTCAGTGGAGACTCTTGACCCAGAGTGTCAACACTTGTTTGGAGGCCAAACACAACGTGCAAGGACAATTCAAAAGGAACACCATCTTTTCCCAGAAGGAAGCTCAACAACCCATATGTAAGGACTCAATGCCATGATCATGCATGAATTACACTCCTAGGGTCAGTTCTAGCCTGATCTTCATCTTTCTTGGTGTATTTGTATATTCTTACCATGCCATAAAAGTGAAATGCAGGCACCCTTATCAGAAAGTAATTAACAATCACTGATGTTATAGAGAGGATGTGTGGCAGCCAAAGACAGAAGCAAAGCACAGGTTTCGAGCACTGCTCACGACATGAATCTTTTTCCTTCTTTCTCTGGTGAAACAGTTTAACCAAGAAATTTCTTAATGGGAGCAGCATTCTTATTCCCATGGAGATTTCATTATCCTTAGAACAAAATATGCAATGACATAGAATGAAAATACAAAATAAAATTAGAAATAGTCTCAGTACAATGTAATAATAAAAATTATCATCTTTGCCACAAGATATTCCCCGCTCTCCTCTTTTTAAGCATGGTCATCTTATTCTGTTGCTGATCACAAGAGCACAGATGACATTTTGGAACACTGCAATAAGCACATGAAGCAATATAATTTTAGTGCTAGGTCTGGACAGTGTGGGTGAAAAAAAAAAATCACATATTGCAATGGTTCAGAGGTCTGGTTGGGCAAGTTGTTCTTAAATAGTGGGAGACTTTTCAGCAAGTGTCAACCAAACATTTTCTGAAGTGATTTTTTGAATGGACTTAACCGATTTTCAGTATTCCAATTTTGGTTCTCAATGGGCTGTGTTAATATATTAAAAGTCAAAGTCTGAGTTGCTTTTGAAAAGGAAAAAAACTAACAAACTAAAATCTTGATCAAAGAGAGTATTTGACTCACTGTGCAATAGGAACTCTAATTTTCTGTCTCTTATAACTCATAAATGGTTGAATTCATTTCAGTCAAACTGCCAGCAGAGAGTAAGCCTGAAATATTTCAGTACACAAAGAAAAGGTTTTTGAAATACTATGAATAAATGAAAAAAAGAAGGGCACAAGTGAAAGTATTTTGCACACTTTACTAAAGTATTCTCCTTGCTGTCTCAACACATTTGTTAAATTAACTATTAACAAAATGTAATACTGAACTCTTATATTCAGTTTAATTTTCCTCAATCCTCCTCTATATTACTGGAAATTCACAAATTCCGAATCTTATTCAAGCAGTCTATTTTCAAATGTTTATAAGCTGTCAGGGTCTGTCAGTACTTGATAAGCTGTCTTTGTTCCAACTGTCCATATCTAAATAAATATTTTTCTTCCATTTATCAAACACATAGTAATATGTGTATATCAAACACATGGTAATAACTGTCTCTACTGAGCACAATTTCTGTTACCTAGAAATGAACAAAAGTAGGAAGAGAGGTTTCAACAATGCTTTCTCAGTAAATTGTGCCTAGGGTGTGCTTGGACACATCTAGAGCTGAGTTATAAGTTGACTTTACTTTTGTCAACCACCCAGCACTGCAAATGTTAGCAAAAAAACCATTTTTACTTTATGCTGTTTCAAGAGTCTCTTGAACCCTGAATATTTCTGATATCTGTATTCCAAACTACTTTTTCATATTGCTATCCACCCACGTTTTCTTAAGGAAACTTCGTGTTCCACCCTGTCCACATTTACTCTTACCTCTGGATCACTTCATATTGTTTCTTTACCCATTCATGACTGCAAAACCTAAAAATTTTGTATAATCAGATTCATTCTCTGTTCACCGGTTTTAATTTCCATTATACACAGTATCTATAAATTTGTCTCATAAACAGCTTACATAATTTTACTAAGTTAAGCTCACCTGTCAACATCTTTCTTTTCATTTTGAATATTGGTATCGTTAAGTACCACCTCTCGCTGTCAATCCTCATTTAGTTTCTTTCCTATGACTTCAAGATGGTAATTCCTCTGGCTCAATGGCATGTAACTTATTTTCCTGAACTACTTTTGATGAATATTTTAGATTTACTTGTTTTTTAAGACACCAGCCCTTTTTCTCCACAGGCCCCAGACAGCAGAATTATAGTTTAAGGAAAGTTCTGGAAAAACAACAGACTGCAGCTTTGGATAACTTGCACCAACATGCTTGAAATTCTACTTAGTAGGTACTTCATTCTCATTGCAATCGCTACAGGGCGCACAGCAATGTCTGCAGCAAACAGCTATGGATTTTCTTGTGTTGAGTTCAGTCACACGCATTGCAGAATCCGCTTCTTGAACTCATGCTTTGTTTCCACTGCTTCTACAGGTAGGCTGCCCCAAAACCTCACTCCTCTAAATATCTCCCATTTTCAGTGTCTTTCTTTATGGCCACTTTTTTTCCCCAGTATACATCCATTTGCCAAGAGCAAAACCAAGACAGGTTACCTTCATTTTCTGTCATATTATGGTAACCTTCTCTCTTAGGAGATCTGTGTTCACATCTTCTGCTTCACCCAAAACTGAAGACCCTATTCTACATGGACAGATGTCTCACTCAGCCAAACTTCAATGGTATTAATTGTTTCATGTCACTTTCCAGCAAGTATTTTTGTTGCTTCACCCTAAAACAGTCATTACCTTTTTTTTTTGTACCAGCTCACATGACGCTTTTAGTCTGGTGATCAGATAAAATCACAGAATCACAGAATTAGTAAGGTTGGAAAGACCATAGAGGTCATCAAGTCCAACCCATCACCTACTACCTAACCTAGCCTAACCTGTTACCTAACCTGTTGTCATATATCATATAATATCATAATAATATAATAATCATATTTTACACTTATTTCGAATAAATAAGCCTTTGACTTTATAGTGAAAGTAATCACAGAATTAGTAAGGTTGGAAAAGACCATAGAGATCATCGAGTCCAACCTATCACCTGTTACCTAACCTAAGCTGTTATCTAACCTGTTGTCATCCTGCTACCAACACACCATCCTANCTATCAACCAACACTCCCAGATCCCTTTCCACCTGATCATCCTGCAGCCACTCCATTCCCAGCCTACAGTTCTGCATGGGGTTATTGTAACCGAAATGTAGGACCTGGCATTTAGACTTGTCAAACCCCATGCAATATTAATCACTATTTTCATGGTCTTGCCCTTCTTATCAGATCACATTTCACTACTGTTATTCTTACTGTAAAAGCCATTTACTATTTGATAATCTGTTTTCTATTTTACAATACCCCTATAGGCCATGTTACCCACAAACTCCAAAGGACAATCCCACAATTTATGGAAATAAATAAGTACAAGTGGTACCAAGGTAATTTTTTGAGGAATTTCACTTCTACCTTTTGTCTCCCCAGTTGTTTTTACGGAGAACCTTCTGTTACTATCCCTTTAACTAAAATGTTATCATCTCAGAGTCCTTGTACTAATCTCTGTAACTGAACCAATTGTCAAGTGGAACCTTATTTGATATTTATTCAAAATCCAACACTAAAAATGTCCTTTGCCAAAAGAAGAGGTATCAAACAAGCCTAGTACAGACAGGTATCAAAGTAGACGGAAAAGATCTGCCTTTGTTAAACTCATTGAATACTTAGAGATCATATTGTTGTACTTTCAGATCTTTGAACAATTTTTCTCTGATATTCGGGCTGAACCTCCACACACAATATTAGGCCACATAATTGCTAACCACTTCTTTCGCTTATATATATATGACACAAATTACTATTTCTAGCCAACTTCCCTGGAAGCAGTGTAAGAATTTGGCCAATCTCAGCTCATGCCTTGCTCCCTGCATGCACAGGGAGCAGATGTGATAGGGATGAAGTAGGGCTGGATGGGCATCAATGCCAACACAAGGCAGCAGTTCACAGGTTCACACACAGGTTCACAGGATATTCCGAGTTGGAAGGGGCTCACAAGGATCATCTAGTCCAATTCCTTCTACTCTACACCCAAGCAACAGCACTGCCACAGTGGCAACAATGCCAGTAAGGAAGATGACTAATATAGCTGGTCTTCAGCAAAGTTCTCCACCTCACAGCAAAGTAGTAGGAAATAACAGGTGAAAGCACTGGTGTTTATTATGAACCAGCAAAGGAATGCCCTCATCACTTCCTGATGGGACAGGCAAATACTTAAATACAGCACCACTGAGGAAAAAAACCTGCAAGAAAAGTTCTCACGTTTGAATGCCCTTAGGGAAGAACTTTTAGTACCTTACATGGGATCTGAGGATCTATTAGGCTCTAGACTGTCAGAGCATCTGTTTATCTTCCATTTTCTTCTCATAATTTTAACAAGTAGGAATGGAATTTAAAGGGCAATTACGTACTACTAAAATGATAATCTTTTTCAGACTGGACTTCCTGATGCACACAGATTGGGTGTAAGAAGAAATACCCCTTGTTCACAACACAGCTGCTTGACTTGACTAGAAAATAATGTTTCTCCTCTAATTCCTAATTTCATTTAAAAGTCCAGTTATAAATCACTGCCAATGGCTGGACTGACTGAAATTTTAATGCTATATCAGCTTCCATTGCATAAGCACTACAAAAATAGTATTTGAGAGTAAATCAGTAAATCTCTCACCTCAATCCATTGTCCCTACATACAAATGATACTTGAGTGTGCACATTACTGCAACAAGAAAGGTATTTCCAAGAACAGTGAAATTAGAAGATTTAGAAATGCGGCCTTTGTGTTTGAATTAAGCTTAGATCCATCAGTGCAGAATATATGGTGCTAAACCTAATAAATTATGGTCAAAGAAAGAACTTTTCAAAAATCTTCACCCTTTATTATAATATTGATCAGACATTACACAACTCCATAACTTTAAAACAAACAAATAAACTAAAACCAAACCAGAGAGTACCTAAAGATCAAATCAAAACACTGAATTCACAAACTAAACTCTTCAATCATTTGCAATTTCTCACTCTGCCATCCCTGGTCAAAGAAGTTGCAAACTCCTATTTTATTTCTTACCTGAGACCAAGAACCTTCTCTCTCCTCATTCAGGCAAGTTATATAACTCTGTAATGAAGACTAAAATAAAAATACTGAACTACTTACTCCAACTGGACTAACTTGCTCTGACTGGAGTATTTACTCTGACTAGATTAACATTGTGGTAGACTGATAGCAGAATCACAAGAATTAAGCTCTATAAGTAGCTAAAAAGATGTTATGTAACATGAATTTGATGTCGGGCATATAGGAAGGGCACAAAGAGCTGAATTATCTTTACCCCAAAGTTCACACACCAGGTTAATTGTTTCTGTAAGCTTGCAGTTACAATTCATTGTAACTGCCAACATGGTTAAAATATTAAGAGAATGTTTTAAAAATGAAAATAACTCATTCTGGAATTGCAGTTTCATACACATTAAGGGTTCACCAGGGGTTTCTAAAAGATGAGGAGCCTTCAGGTTAGAGTTCCTAAAATCCTTTCAAAATCTCAGGAATTGGAGACAGAGCACTTAAAGAAAGGCAGTGAGCTCTGCCAG
Organism: Pitta sordida; assembly: GCA_013390025.1. NCBI lineage: Eukaryota > Metazoa > Chordata > Aves > Passeriformes > Pittidae > Pitta > Pitta sordida. Next base: position 455,101 of record WEKX01003803.1, on the reverse strand, counting down.
CCCCATGTGCTGAGGCGGGTGAAGGGGAGAAAGAATTGGGGCACCGCCCTGCCCATCCCTGGCTTATGACTCTGAATCCAATTCTGAGTACTGAAAACGCTCAGGCCAAAGAAGTATTATGCTACCACTTCCACAAAGGTCATCCACAATCTGGTCCCAAGGACTTCATTCTCACCACTGAGAAAAACGCGACTCCCATTAAGAGTAATGGAAATTGCACATGTGCATCAGGACAATTTAAGGCCCTTAAGGAATTGAATCCTCCCTTTCCACACACATGTAATTTTCATTAATACCAATTAAAAAAGAATCAATTCAATAAAATTACATCCAGTTTCCATAGCACAGAATCCTATGCAAAATAACAGTAAGCAGCAATGAGTGATTTTTTTTAAGCCAGATTTAAGCAATCTTTGAATTGACATTTTTAATAATTGTAATTGTTTTACTAAAAGCAGCAGAAGCTAAAATAGAAATTTCAGGCTGCAATCCAATCAGTGTAAATTGTTCAGGAAGTTGGAAAAACCCCCTCAAAATTAAAAAAAAAAAAAAATAATTTCCTTATGGGACTCAAATCCTGCAGGCAGAATGAAGAACATAAGATATGGACAGAGCAGATGGATCCTTCTGCCATTTATGTATCTAGTATATACTATATTTTCTTTCAGCTTTGTCCAGACTTAATTAACACATACATTAAAAAGACTATATGTTCCTTCCATATTAATCTAAATTAACATAAAAAGAAAAAGTAAATAAAGCTGCAGTGGCTATTTCATATTACATTTTCTAATATGCTATTGAAGGTGTGAGAATTAAGTTTGAGAGCAGTCTCACAAGTTTTTTGTGATCTGGGAGTTAACAGTTTTATGTTCAGAATCACAGAATATTCTGAGTTGGAAGGGCTCCACAAGGATCATCGAGTTCTACTCTTAAACGACACCACTGCCTCCCTGGTGGGATCAAACCTTCAATCACCAGTAGGAGAGGCAGGGACACGCACCACTGTAAAGTGGATTTCTCATAGAGGTGATTCTAAGTATTGAATTATTTTAACAGACTCTGAATTTCAGTGCACACAAGCTCTCACTTTTGCTATCACCCTCAAGAACAAAGCACAAGGTAACAAGAAAATGTGATTGTATAAAAGTTCTGATTCCATGGCAAACTTATGGCAGGTGGGTCCACAGTGCACCACCAGAAGAGCCTTTGCACCTACACTTGCCCTCCCCTCCTGCCCAAACCTGGGCAGTAGGTCCCAAGGGTCCCCTTTTACCCCAGCCATATCAAAGTTCATAATCCTTTTGCAGGTGGTTACGCTGACTTTGAAACCACAGCATCCTGGGAGCACAACATAACGAAGCTGTACGGTAAGAGAGAGTCAGGACCAGTTTCCATACAGTGGTAGCTTTGTAAGATAATGAACTGCACAATTAAATTCAGGTCATGTGTCACACACAGATATAGGCATCATAGGATAGAGTTCCATGACAAGTGTCCTGAAAGCGAGTTTGTAAACTGGATATAAAAAATTTAAGTACATAAGGTCCAACAAGAGAAAAACAGTAAAAGTAACTTTTAAATTAAAAACCCTGCATGGTTATTTTCCTGTTCCTGCTCATAATAAGCATACACACTGTACTTGAAGGGTAAAAGGAACTACTTAAATATTTATCAAGTAAATACATATTCTAGGGAGGGGGGTGCGTGTTTTATGTCTGATTTTGAGAACAAATAAGTTTTAAAAGGTAAATCTAATGCAATGTAATAAAACTGCAAAGTCTGTTCTGACCTCCTACTCTTCTCTGCAACACTTATATGCACATATATACACACTTTAATAATACATATCCCAGTGGAGTACAACTGACCCCAGTAAATCCTGCTGTTTCCCCAAGTGTGGAATTAAAAGCTTCATGATCAGAGTGAGAGAACACATTTGTTTCCATTCTTGTGATATCATTTTCCCCCCTCAGACTAGTGTCACCAATGAAGCCCATGATACTCAACATAGCTGACTCAACTGTACACACTTAAAAACTTACAGACATTGAAATAAAATCTATTTATTAAAAAAAAAAAAAAGAGAAAGCTTGTATTTTTTTCCCTGAAATAAGATAATGAAACATTTTAGGAGGAAAACAGACATTTTAAAGTGACAGTTCCAATACTGCACACATACAGTGAAACCAAACAAACGTTATTTTGTAATAAAATTTTTTTGTGAAAAAAATAATGAAGACACAAAGTCCAGGAAAATTTTGAAATTAAAAGCATATAAATTTGAAAATTTTATTTTTGTTTAACAAATAACAGACACAGAATATCCTTCAGATTAGAATTCTGGAGAAGACATCTTATCCACTCAATCTACTTCTTTTTGCAGAATAGAAACACAATTTGGAAAACTATATGCATAGAAATATATGAAAACCAAATAATATATATGCTTTTCTGTTTGTAGCATCGAAGAGCAACAGAATTTGAAAAAAATTTGCACATGTGCATGCTCTCTCTGCAAAAGAGTTGAAATTTCCCTTCTCACTATGTGAAAAACACAACCTTGAAAGGGAATTTTGGACCGCAAAAGCTAAAACAATGATGACTCGAGACAACAACACTTGTACTTCCTTAGGTCTCTGGTCTCCAGTATCCATTCCCCTCTCTCCTCAATAGCCTGTGGGGCTACATTTGCTGCACTGGGCCAGCTGTTTTTCTTACCCTTCTCCCTACAGTTATTTCCCCTTTTTCCCTTTTGTGTCTCCTCCAATGTCACTCTCCTTAATGCTTAGCATTCCTTTCACTCCTCCTTTTAAGTCATAGCTTTCCACCTTACAGATATATATTCCAACCCCATGATTTTCCAGAACAAACTATTATGTAAGCACACATAGGACGCCTGTATTTTGTTACATATTTTCAGTCTCTTATGCTTCTTATGCACCAAATATTTCTCAAACTGCTCAGGTCACAAGGTAGTGATATTGCTCTGATTCAATTCCAAAAAGACTCTCCTTTTAGAAATGCATTGTAGCATCTGTTTGCATTTCCAAACAGTGGGAAGACCGAACAAAGCCTTGGCCACTCCTGCAGTATTTGGGTTTCTTTTCCTAGCTAATATGCTAGTTCACAGAGGAAAGCAATATTACACATATTAATCATTTACATGGAAGCAAGATGCCTCAATGGACTGGGTACTATAAGAGTAGCCAGGAACTACGCTGAGTCTCAGTTCTGTCCCTCTCACACTGTCCAACCTTACAAAAGTCAGCTTTTGAGTAGTATTCAGGCAAATTTGTAAAGATTGTAACTTAGGCAGGAGAGGCAGGCATTGTTTCTGTATCATGATAACCTTCAGATTTGCAAGCTGCAGCTCAAGTTAGAAAAAACGTCACAGTGAGTCTTCTGGCTTTCAGACAGTCTTGTCAAAACCAAAACAATTATAGCTGATGTGACATGCTCTTCACATTACTAGGACTCAATGTATTGGGAATGCCACTTAGTTCATTCCTCTTACTATTTCATTTTTCAATACTGACTTTCTTAGGGAGTTAATATCATCAACACAAACAAGTACAGTCAGCCCTCGAATACCACGGTACTGCGGGTCTTGTTCCCCCGCCGCGAAGCCCTCCATCTGTGTTGATAGGCAACTCACTAATATGCAAATTTGCCCCGCACCCTCACACCCCCTCCCAGTGCTCCAGTGCTGTTTTGACACCGCCCTGCTGTGTGTCAACGTTTGTGTTGGCACTTCCCAGTGTCCATGATCACCCCACGCCAGGAAAAATCGCCTTCCTGCTTGGCTGGGGACACTGGTGCAGGGAGCTGCCCCACCGCTCGGTTGTCTCTCTGGGTGGGTAGACCTGATCTCTCCATACTCAGGGTAGATGTCTACCCCGAGAAAGTCTTGGACACCACATCCAATCTGAATCTTTCCCTAATATCAAGTCGACACTTGCTTTTAATGTAAATAATGAAAAGCCACATATCTTCATTCCTATAAGAATAGCAAATGTTACTGGGATTATCAATGAAATTACAAAATGGCATACTGAAATGATGGGCCAGATCCACTCCACAATTACACCTGTGCTTGTCACACAAATAAAAAATGAACCTTTTAATCTCTAGGTTCATCTACCCTGGTTCATGCTAGAAAATAGCCTAACACATTGTTGTGGTTTAGAGTAAACACCAAAAAATCCTTATCTAGATGAAAAAGGAAGACAACAGCTTCATATTTTGAATAAAGGAGATGACCTCAAGCAATATCTTCCAGTTGCAGTACTTGCAATCAGACATTTAAAGCCTACTCTGTAAAAGACGCACACAAAAAAACCTGAACCTCAAACACCTTTCACGCATTTCACTTACAATTCCTCAGCTCTCAGAGATCTAAAAAGATTCATCATGCTAAACTCCCTGCAGATGATAGGCAGTCAAACATTTAAATGTGACATCCAGAAAGGTAATTTGTCCTTATAAGGACAGTCCACATCCCTAAGTGTTCAAGCTGTCATCTCATACTTTTAAACACTTAGAGTTTTTGGATGAGCAGTGATAATTTTTAACAAAGCAGAGAGGTCTCAATTTGCAAATTGAGTAACTCACCGAATAAGAAAGTTGGATTTGTAATAGAGTCTGACAGATGTCTGCACCACGACATGACAGTGACAAAGTGCCTCTGAAATTTTCTCTTCAAAGATGAAGTTTCAGCTTGCCTCCTTTCACCTCTTGGAATCCAAATAATACTTTCTGATTATACAGGTAAAAAAAAATTTGGTTTCAGCCACTATCCATTTCCATCCAGTAAATAAGTGATGATTACAATACCACGCTCTGATCATGAGAAGCTCCAGCAATAACAATATTGCAGCACAATGCTTAAGAATCCTGGGCAGCACAGGAACATGGCAAGAAAAAACTTCTACAAAACAGCTGTGGAGGAAGCTAATTTCTTGAGTGCAAAATAATTTTCCGAATTTTAAAGAAATATTTTACTGTCCTATTACAAACTACATTTGCAGATTTCTTTGAATTTTACCTTAACATATGTATGGCTTAACAGGAAATTTATGTTAATAGTATTCAACTGTAGCAACACGAACTGAAAGCTCAGAAGCAATACAACAGGATATTTTCACAGTGAGCCTGTCCAAAAATAGGTTAATACTCTGCTAACAAGCACTGTGGTCAAAGAAAGCTGTCACTAGTATGATTTTGTAGTGTTTTCACATGCAGGAATCACTCAAATACTTTAAAAATTCCAACACACTATTGAAAAAGTGTATTTATGGTCCCATTTACTGGACACAAATGACAGGTCAATCCTCTCCCCATGGCGGTAGAAATGTACTACTAGAGCGATGACTAGGTTTAAGACAGTCGCCAGTAAGGAAGTACTTCACAGCAGCTGCTTGTCCCCTCAGCCTGAGCACGACAGCAGGAGAGGCAACTGCTGGGAACCCAGTTGCTTTTTGAGGTTTAGGAAGTTTCCAGAACTCAAGAATTTTGGTAGAAGTGAACAGGTTAGAGCCCTAGACAGCCTCAGTCCTTTAGTTCTTCTTCCGCAAGGTAGGCTGTCATTCTGGTAAGAATCTGAACTCAAATCCTACTCCAAAATGCCCAGTCCTAGCACAGTATGAATTCATAACTGATTTCATATCAAATTATTTCATATGAAAAGTACTCACGAAGATTGATCACATACACACTACTAACACCTAATAAAATGGCCATTTTTTACTCAACTATACATAATCACTACACAATTCTGTGTAAAATGGTAAATATTGCTGTCTCTGACAATGCCTGTAAGAGGGATAATACATACTGAACTACGGGAATAGGGAATGGACTGCCCAGGGAGGTGGTGGAGTCACCGTCCCTGGAGGTGTTTAAGAGAAGACTGGATGAGGAGCTTAGTGACATGGTCTAGCTAGGGGGTGTAGGGCTGGATGATCCTGGGTCTAGCTGGGGGGTGTAGGGCTGGATGACCCTGGGTCCCTTCCGGCTCGGAGTGGCCTGCTAGACTGTGAGGGAACTAGACTGTGTTACCACTCTGGGATGTGCTTTCGGTCTCTGTACGGGTGTTAGATGGTGAGTTGGACTAGATGATCCTTGTGGGTCCCTTCCAACTCATAATATTCTGTGATTCTGTGATTCTGTGACTGAAGGCATTAGTGACAGACATTTAACTGTTCTTGAAGAATACATAGGTGGAATTAAGTATAGTTGGGTCTCCTATATTGTGGACCTGTAGTCTTAATCGGGTTCCGTGAAGCCCTACTTCCACATTGAAGGGTAGCTCATTAATATGCAAATTTGCCCCGCACCCTCATGTGGCCCCAGCGCTGTTTTGGCACTGTGTTGCTGTGTATTGGTGTTTGTGTCGGCCCTTCCTGGTGCCCACAGCCACCCCATGCTGGGAAAAAACCCTTTTCGGCTTGGCCAGGGACACAGTTTCATAACTGCATGGCGGCAGCTCTGGGGGAGCGGCCCTGCCACCACCACCACCACTGCGGCAGGTCATGCATGCACAGTTGTGAAAAGTGGTCTCCTTTATTGCTAAAAAAATTATGCTGCTAAGATCTGAACCCGCAATATGGGGGGCACGAAATGCATGAGGGCTGACTGTAATAGAAAGTGGCAACATAGTTTTCTTCAGATTTCACTGTTTTCCTAGGGCATGGATTTCTTGAGCATACATAGATTAACATAACCTGAGAGATCTGGAATCATCAGGGTGCAATGGAAGAGTTTCTCACCCATGCAACTCAGGGAAACACTACAGAGTCTGCCTCTTCTGATGAAAATGTAACAGCAAACAACATTAAGACAAGTCAGTATCATCTAGTCTTTAAATTAAAAAAAATCCGAAAGGAATATATGATGAATTCATGGAAAAGGTTTAAACATTTAGTGGTTAACATAAACACCTTTACTAAAAATAAGGAAACAAAAAACAAAGAAACAAAAAACCCCCAGGTTTAGATCTTAAATTTGTGTTAATTATGGCATAGCTAAATCATTGAAAAACTGGCCAAAATAGTTTGGAAGAATAATTGAATTAAAGTGGTGAATCATGTATACAGTCGGCCCTCTTGTACTTCACACCCCCCATATTGCAGCTTCAGATCTTAACGGCACGATTTTTTAGCGATGTAGGAGACCCATTTCGGACTGCGCATGAGTGACCTGCTGCCACAGTGGTGGCGGTGGCAGCGGCGGCGGCACAGGCGGTGGCACAGGTGGCGGTGGTGGCACAGGCGGCAGAGGGGGCGGCACAGGCAGCAGTGTGGGTGACGGTGGCGGGGGTAGCGGCGCCGGCTGTGGCGACATTGGGGGCAGTATGGGCGGTGGCTGCAGCACAGCTGCCATTCAAAGCAGAAGTAGGGCTACACAGATCTCGATTAAGACCATGGGTCTGCGTTATAGGAGACCCGACTGTATACCAGCTTTAAATTGGAGTGCAGAAAAAATAATTCCCTCTGAAAACAAGTTATTCGGTATCTGCTTACTGAAGTATCATGAGCTATAAGTTCTTCTCTGAAGCACTTACTGGAGGCTTCTAGGGCAGCACAAAGGCTGAAAACAACATACCTAGCAAGTACTATATAGTACTTCTTAAAAGATTTACTTCCTACAAGAGCAGCAGACACCAGTTTCCCCTTGGGTTCTGCTACTGCAGACAGTGACTGATGAAGGAAAGCTAAATGACTACTAGGTGATACGGCCAGTTGCTAATTTTAGTAAATGATGAGGTTGCCTCTTATGTACCATTTCAGCCCAGATTGTCACTAAATAACACTATGAGAAGAAATCATGCGATTTCTGCCCTTCTCCCACTCCATTTCTTCATCCACTCATACCTTTACAAAGCAGCTAGAGCACATATAGAACCAATAATGCTTAAAAAAATATAAAACCAACGTCAGGAATTAAGCGATGTTTTCCAGAATGTGAATATTTTATGATGAACTCGTATGATACGTAAATTCAAAGGATCAAAATCTGTTAATACAGTGAAGCTGCATTTAAGCACAGAAGCATTTTAGTTTTCAACATTGCAAAAAAAAGATCAGTAAAACTGGTTATCGAAGTTATATGAAGACTAAGAAACTAAGCTAAAGAAACTCGGATGATTATTGCTATATAAATTCATCCATCTTAAACCCTCTGGATGTAAATAAAATACAACCTACAGACAGTAACCCTTACTCTGTGCCTCTAGAGATGATGAGTTATTTTGTCTTCCACTGTGGGAATATTTCCTGTCCCAGCTCCAGCAGAAGGCATTTGCTACCTAGAAGAACTGTCAATCCCACACATCCATTTCATGTATCTGTTAACACAGAACTAAATGCACTGATGATGAAAACAGGTGAAACTGTGAGTGCTGTAGGATATCTAAACAAGTCAGCAAGTAACATGAAGACTGTTTCAGTTCACAGCCATGTAATTGCTTTGCCAATACACCAGTAGTTAAATAGTTGAAGAAATTTGTCAAGAGAATTGCTGAGCTTCTCAGTCAATTTTCAACCCACTTAGAAATCTCCTTTAAGGCACTGCAAATTCAGCCAGACATGGAAGAGACTAAAGTGATTGCACAGTCATGAATAGGATATCCATGTAATCAGAGAAACAGGATCCATACTATTATTAACGATTTTATGATAATGTTCAAAAAAACCACACCAAAACTACACCACCAAAACCAACTAACCAACCAAAACCAACAACAAAAACTCTCAAACCCATAACAATCTAACAGAAACCTGCTAATGTTTTTTGTTTTTCCACAGAAATGTTTCCATGGATTTTTTTTGTCTTTTTTTGTCAAGGTGTCAAGGTGTCAATATCAGACAGATGATGGAAATCCACCAGGCAGCTCAACCTGATTCTCAAGAATGACAAGCCTACAGGATGCTACACTAATGCAATGCTTTTTAACTTTTATTAGGAGTAAACGCTATTGAAAAAGCCGCTGTGCTTATGTTACTGGGCATCTACTCAATAAATTGGAAGTCTCTATAGGTTATCATGATCCATATTTTCTATCTTGTCTATCAACAACGCCTTCTTTTTGATGAGAGAAGTTATTCTCCACCTCTGAAATTTATATTCATGGTAAGGTTAATTTTATAATCAAAGAATAAAATAGCAACTTTTCTTCTTTTTTTTTGGAAGGATTCAAACCTTATCTCACAGAACTACATACAAAATGTCTAGGTGAAGAAAATATTCTCAAATCCTGCCCACAAGTAAAAGCAAGGTATAAATACAGTGATCCTCCGCATAGTCACAATCCATAATGTGCGGGATCCAATTAATCGCTGCTGATTTTCCAGCGACTTGTGGGACCTGGACAATGCACAAAACCTACTGCAAACCCAGTCTGCTCAGGATTATGTAAATTGGTCCCAGCCAGGAGCCACTGCAGCGCGGCCGGGATGTATTAGTGTAAACGTGTGTTTTTGCACAGCTGGAATTGTCCTCTGCTGGGCTACAAGACGGGATGACGAGGCCGCCATTGTGTGTGTCTGTACATGAGAGCGAGGGGGCACCTTCACCTTCTCCCTCCCATGCTTGCGGTGCCGTTTGTGTGCCCACAGTCAGGCAGGTCCCGTGGCCAGGGCCCAGTGGAGCCCAGGGGCTGCGCCCGCCGCTCACCCGGCGCTCATTTGTGCACCCCAGAGCTCACACGCCTCTCTTGCCCTGCTGCCAAATGCAGCAGCCACCTGCCTCCCTCGCCGGAGCACAGTCATGTTGGGCAGCCCCCAGGCGACTGAGACAAGCCCC
>WEKX01003803.1:429352-444770 GCA_013390025.1 Pitta sordida | reverse complement strand
TGTTTTTAAAAAATGAACTAACGAAACATAATATTCCCTTTTTGCATCCGCAGGAAATATACTACAGGTCATTTCATGCCTGCAGCGCATTGAAGTTGTGGAATTTGGAAAGAAATGTACCTCATAGAGCATGCTATAAATCATATATTTCTCACAACTTCTAAATTGTAAATAATCTATCTATTCAGAGGTTCTGCTTCAATAGGCCTGTTTTTAATTCCTGATATGCAGTAATTGTAACAGTGTGCAAAGGGACATTGCACAGTTCTACATGTAAATGCAAATTAATTTCCTTTAGAACATTGCTTTGTATTTTGATTCAACTAGTATTTTGCAGTCTGTCAAGATTGCTGGATATACATACTATGTATAATTTATAAATATATATATATTTATATATATAAAATACATATATATAAATATATATATGGTATAAAACTCTCAGAAGCCATGTAGGTTTTAAGAATACCCATCCAGCTCATCACCCTGGTGGTGCTCACATCATGATAAGAAGAACCTATTTCCTCACATTGTCTTATCTGGCTTTTACAAGACACCATTTCTGGTCAACCCCTTCACTGGACAAAGCCGATTCCACAGTCTGTAGCTTTTTTCTACACTTACTTCTAGTCACAGGGAAGGACTGAATTCTTGATCTTAGATCCTGAAAACAAATGGACAAGGCTCAGTTGTGCCAATGCAAACCACATCTATAGCTTTAAGACATTAAACTAAATAACACCTGATCTAGATCCATCCTTCACATACAGAAATGAGTTGAGATGATTGACCTGTTCCTTCCAAAGGGTCAACTCAATGTGCCTTTGCACTGCAAGGTCAAAGGAAAGACAGTTACACCCTCATGAAAAATTACATTCATGCAACGGCTGCCTACAGAACCTTAATCCTGCTCTCCTGAATGCTTGTCTTGTTTAAACTACATTCCTAATCAGTTTCCAATGTCATGTCTACCATTTTAACATTTCCTTTTCAACACTCTTCTATCACTGAATATTCATATCTTTCATAGTTTTAGATGTTTTAATTTACATATTTTCAGAGCACCTAATTTTATCTCTTGCTCAGATTTCCAACCTCTTTCTGTCCTTCTGTATTATAACCTTCTCTGTATTTGTTGAATATCCTAATTTTATGACCATCTGTGAATCTAATTAATGTAGCATTCAATCTTTCTCCTAGATCCCTAGAAAATGTATTAGATTTACTTATCCTAGAAGCACCAAGTTGCCACATTCCTTAAAATCAGTAGTTTAGCACTGCTGCTTACTGTCCCTACCATTACCTTTTAATACAATCAACAGCTTTCACATGAAGCAACATTAACAAAATTTTGTGACATACAGTACTAAATGAATTCTTTAAAGTTTACATTACATAAAACATTACAGTCATTCCTTGATTATCGCAGGGCCACAGGTCTCCTCCCACCATGAAGCTCTCGCTCCACAAATATAGGCAGCTAAATAATATGCAAATTACACTCCCGGTCACCCCACTCCCCTTAGCTTTGGAGCGGCTGCAGGGCATTCCCGGAAAGCTCCCAATTGCCACAGCCAATGACATGGCATGGCAGCGGCGCCCAGGTGGCTAATGGAAGATGGCGGGAAGCAGCGTATGCATGGCACAGCACAGCAGTGGCTGGGATCAGCGGTGTTGTGCTTTGCCGGCCCACCCGTGCTGGCAAAGCCATCATTTCCTCCCTGCTCAGATGTTTAAACACCACTCACATCANCCAGGGGCCGCACCCGCCGCTCGCTCACCTGCCCACCCCGGTGCTCGCCCGCCCTGCTGCCAAACGCAGCAGCCGCCTGCCATGTTGGGCAGCCCCCAGGCGACTGAGACAAGCCTCGCTCTCAGGACTGCCCGCGAGTAATGGGGGATCACTGTACCAAATTTTACACTGAATGGTAAAATATAATTTTAATTTACAACCCATAAATAAACATGTCAGACAAACAGCTTCTTATTTGAGGATACACACTACACAAATTCCTTCAGCACAAGCACCATACCCTAATATAGCTAAAAGGCAAACACATCTGCTCCACATGGATTGAAGGGCTTTTTTTCTCATGTTGCCAAGTTCAGGGTGCCCTGTACCGCGTACCAGTATCTTCTGCACTGGATTGATTATACCTGAAGACAGACACACACAAAATCACACACAGAATACTATGAGTTGGAAGGGACCCACAAGGATCATCTAGTCCAACTCACCATCTAACGCCCGTACAGAGACCGAATGCACACCCCAGAGTGGTGAACATAAACCTAGTTCCCTCACAGGCTCACAGGCCACTCTGAGCCAGGAGAGATCCACAGGACCATCCGGCCCAACACCCCCCAGCTAGACCAACCAAGCTTTTCTCATACTTTTCAGGGCTAAAATATATATATATTTATATATATAAAATACATATATATAAATATATATATGGTATAAAACTCTCAGAAGCCATGTAGGTTTTAAGAATACCCATCCAGCTCATCACCCTGGTGGTGCTCACATCATGATAAGAAGAACCTATTTCCTCACATTGTCTTATCTGGCTTTTACAAGACACCATTTCTGGTCAACCCCTTCACTGGACAAAGCCGATTCCACAGTCTGTAGCTTTTTTCTACACTTACTTCTAGTCACAGGGAAGGACTGAATTCTTGATCTTAGATCCTGAAAACAAATGGACAAGGCTCAGTTGTGCCAATGCAAACCACATCTATAGCTTTAAGACATTAAACTAAATAACACCTGATCTAGATCCATCCTTCACATACAGAAATGAGTTGAGATGATTGACCTGTTCCTTCCAAAGGGTCAACTCAATGTGCCTTTGCACTGCAAGGTCAAAGGAAAGACAGTTACACCCTCATGAAAAATTACATTCATGCAACGGCTGCCTACAGAACCTTAATCCTGCTCTCCTGAATGCTTGTCTTGTTTAAACTACATTCCTAATCAGTTTCCAATGTCATGTCTACCATTTTAACATTTCCTTTTCAACACTCTTCTATCACTGAATATTCATATCTTTCATAGTTTTAGATGTTTTAATTTACATATTTTCAGAGCACCTAATTTTATCTCTTGCTCAGATTTCCAACCTCTTTCTGTCCTTCTGTATTATAACCTTCTCTGTATTTGTTGAATATCCTAATTTTATGACCATCTGTGAATCTAATTAATGTAGCATTCAATCTTTCTCCTAGATCCCTAGAAAATGTATTAGATTTACTTATCCTAGAAGCACCAAGTTGCCACATTCCTTAAAATCAGTAGTTTAGCACTGCTGCTTACTGTCCCTACCATTACCTTTTAATACAATCAACAGCTTTCACATGAAGCAACATTAACAAAATTTTGTGACATACAGTACTAAATGGATTCTTTAAAGTTTACATTACATAAAACATTACAGTCATTCCTTGATTATCGCAGGGCCACAGGTCTCCTCCCACCATGAAGCTCTCGCTCCACAAATATAGGCAGCTAAATAATATGCAAATTACACTCCCGGTCACCCCACTCCCCTTAGCTTTGGAGCGGCTGCAGGGCATTCCCGGAAAGCTCCCAATTGCCACAGCCAATGACATGGCATGGCAGCGGCGCCCAGGTGGCTAATGGAAGATGGCGGGAAGCAGCGTATGCATGGCACAGCACAGCAGTGGCTGGGATCAGCGGTGTTGTGCTCTGCCGGCCCACCCGTGCTGGCAAAGCCATCATTTCCTCCCTGCTCAGATGTTTAAACACCACTCACATCACACTCAGTATTCACTGTGTGGCTCCGTAAAAAAAAAAAAGTGTTCAAACCCAGAAACCGCTGTGAGAAGGTTTTTTTATCTGGAGCTGGGCAGCAAGTGCTGAGCATGGTGCAAGCTGCGTTTAAACATGCAAGTCGGGGTGGGGGGAAGTGGTGGTTGCCTCATCACCATCGTAACAGTACTGCCGATGGCGTGCTGGCCAACAAAGATCCTGCTGCTGGTGCCAGGGGACAAGCTCCATGCTGCAGAATGGGACATGGCCAGGGGACGCTCCCAACTGTTCCCCAGTGCTCCGGGTTGCAAGCCTGGCATGGGCGGGCAGGTGCAGCCATGCCCCAGCGCTCCAGGACGTGATACCAGCATGTGCAGGTAGGCACAGTTGTGCCCCAGTGCTATGGGACTCAAGTCCAGCACAATGCCAGCCAGCAAAACGGTGTGCTGGTGGTCCATGTGGCAGCATGGTGGGTGGGGTTAATCTGCATATTCATGATCCTCTATCTTTGCATATTCATGACTGTCAGCGCATGCGCAGTTGGGAATGCACTGCAAAACAGACTTCCGTTTTCACGGAGAAAACACCCCGTGAAGAAGTGAACCCACAAGAGAAGAACCACGAAGTAGTGAGGTTCATTGTACTACATGGAAACCTTAAAAAAAATTCTAGTATGACTTTGTTTATTGTTCATGACTCTACCCTTACTACTATTGTTTCAGGATTTGTCCCATTCTTTTTCTATACTAAGATATGAAGTCACAGAAGGACAGCTGTCACACACACACTTCATGTCCAGTCAGCTGTTAGAAACTGAACTTTGGAGGTGACAAGGGAAAATGCAGGATCAACTACGTACAGCCAGAGAGAAATAGAGAGGATGCAGAAGGGGAAGAAGAAAACTGTAGCACACAATTCAGGTGGTAACATCAGAATTGTAGGGTGATGCTGCTAGTACATCACAGGGAGATATGTAGGGAGAGCTCAACCAGGAACACTAGGGGGAGAGGATAGCACAAAACCAGTCAGGCTTGATGACTCAATCCTCTGACTATATCCATATTCTCCTGAAGTGAGTAAGTGCAGAGCAGGTTGACCTCCCATCCCTGATGCAGCAAGTCAGCTCTCTGACATCCTAGCTAAGCAGTTCTCAGAGAAGCAATGTGAACAAAGGACCCTGGGGTCTGGTTACCACTGCGTTAACAATAAGCCTAAACTATGCACAGAGAAGGTAAATGGCAGCTGGAATATATTGTCCAGAATCTCAGAAGCCAGCAATATTATTCTTCAAACAAACTGCTATTATGAATACAGAAACTGTAATACGCATATAGAGGTACGTAACTTCAATAATTCTTAAATTGATAGCAAAGTATTTTGACAGGAAGTCACTGGGATAACAAGCATTCTTCTGATGAAATTTCAAGTCCCTGTCTAAAACTATGTGATATTTTCTCAATAAATTTGTGTTTTCTAAACTTTACAAAGCATCATGTCTCAGCATGTGCAGTTATCTGGTGGAATAAGCACCATGTAAGTTGTAGAACTGTCACCTTGAAAGGTACTTTTAGAAATAAGTTATATAATCATCTATCAAAATATTTTTATATTAACAATGTATTTGGGAACAATACTTATGTTCGCATACAAATTATGATTGGGAGAAGGGAATAGATGATCAATAGCACTTTCTTCCAGGCCCAAATTTTAAAAGATTATGATAACCTGACATGCCAAGACTCTTCATCTAAACTTGTGCCTTAATCTGCATCTATCTTTCTAACAAATCTCAACTTTTGCTTTGATTATGTAACATAATCAGTTATTCTGAAAAAACTCTGGATTTAAAGTACTTTACGTTTGTTCTGTCTTTAAAACATAACTGCTAGAAATATGCATGATTAGCAAAAACTTACCATCAAGTCTACATTTAAAGCTTCTGATCAACTTCACAGACCAACACAAGAGAAACTAACAAAATACTAAATAATTTCCTGGTGAAAAATTTGATAGAAAAATTCCAAAATTCTTTTGTGTCAAAAAAGTATATTTAGAAGAAAGCAGATTGAATAATACTTCACATTTGCCTTTAAACTACATTCTAATTATTTCTATTTTCAAAATCAAGTGTTGAGAATTAAACAATGTGCAACAGATCTACAAAAGAACAGAACTAGAATATCTGGGAGAAGTGCTTATGGCAGAATGAGTTCTCAGCATTGAGGTTGTACAGTTTCTAATCAGCCAATTTTTGTAGTAAATTTTCTGTGCAAAAAAGTTTTAAAATTTGATTAAACAACCAGAAAGTGAATCTTATCTCTAAAGGAAAAGAAACTTACTGCTCAGAAGAGATGCTTTGAAAGCAATGGCAAAAGCTAAAAGCAACTAGTTACGCCTCAGTCTGTCAGAAAGGCCACAGAAAAATAAATGTGTAGCAGGAAAGGCATCAAGGCATAATCAGTATACATTTAAGATGGAAAGCAAGAATCAAAAACTTAAACTGCTGAAAGGGCAACTGTCACATGAGATTTTTATCTTTAATAAGTTTCTCCTACAAAACAATGTGGAAGATGTATTATACCATGAATTATGATACTATCTGTGAATTAGATTGCTGATGGATCAGACAACATGGGAGTAAACAGCAGAGTGGGAATACAACCCCTTAAGCAGCTATACAGGTCTACTAGTAAATCAAATCTTCAGGCCAACATAAAGAACATCACACATACACATGCATGAGCACACACACAGAGAAAAGGGAATCTGGTTTTGATATGAATGGGTTTTTCCGAACCTGCAAACTGCTGGAGAAAAACTGTCCAGAAATTTGTTTGGTGGACTCCAATAGCTGTTTCATAGGGAAGATAAACGTAAGGAGGCTGAGCACTGTAATAGAAGGCACCATCTAAGAGAGATACATGTAAAGAGTATTAGGATCAAACAACCCAACATCATTTAATGCAAGGACTAGTGCCTTTAATCCAACAAAGAGATCATATCCTAAGGGATGATATCAAGCATTCATCAGAAAGCAGACTCATAAATATTTTTGGAAGTTGCTGTCTATGTTAGAGAAAATACATCAGAGATTTTCAGCAGTTAATGTGAATTGCATTTTTATTGTTTTTTTCACCAGCAGTACACCAACAAAGAATATTTGTGAAACTGTTCACAACCCCCCTACATACAGCAGGTTATATATAGAATCGAACCTCTGATTCTGTCAGAAGTCCATTCACAGACACAAGGACACTGCAATACATCACTGTACAAGTGTACATTCAACTTGTTTATCAGCAAAGCACCAAAATTCAGTGTCTATTCTGTTTAATGTTTCAGCGTTAACACAGAAAAGAAAGCAACCCTTCATTGTACCTGCTGAGAAGCCTTATCAAACTGCTTTGTATATATATATCACGATGATTCTGCCATTGTCCTACATTTGCATGATGACCTGCACTCTTCTGGTATTTTTATACTAGAAGATATATTTTCTATTTTTAGAACTTTTTTTTTTAAGTTAAAAAACCTCCTTCAAGGAGAAGAGTAAAATTATATATTAGTTGAACAAGAATTACATCAGATTAAGGTTCTTTAATCTGGAATAATCTGGAACTAAGCAATTAATATAAAGTGGCAACCTCTCTAAACCTTCTCCTTATCTTTCTCATACTTAATAGGAGATACAGTGATGCAAGGTTCAGTAACACTGAGCAGACCGATGATCTCTTCTGATTCTTCCAAAAGCCACAACAACAATTCCCAACCCTGATCCTTTTACAGAAATCAATCAGCCCTTCACTGCCCATTTCCCTCCCTTTTTTTGGTAATGTATGTGTCTCATCAGAAGTGCAGTCTCCATTCCCATGCTTTTTAAAGTACACTGACGAAAACAAGGCAACTACAGCAAGTATGCACAGCAGGCAGTTTCCAAGAGGTCATATCTTTACTGCATTAATCCAGGGACAGCTGCAGTACATTATTATTGCTATGTTGACTCCATACCTGTTTTTCAAAATAGTTGTAAGATATAGTAGATACATTTAATGAAAAATGTATGCACTATCATTTCTTTTTACTAATTTCAAACAGAATTCAGTTTCTAGCTGAAGAATGTCTGTTTCCTGAATGAGGAACAAAATTATCTTTTACTTCACCTTAAAAGAGTAGTATGTGTCATTTTGCTGCATTTGAGCTATTTACATTTTTAAAAAGCAGAATAAAGTCAAGGATAAGAAAGCAAATAAATTAAATAACAAAACCACATACGAAAGTACGTATCCATCACTTGCTGAACACGTAGTCACAGTGATCCCACTCTTGTAAATCCAGGTACAACTGATTTTTGGGGAGGGGATTGGGAGGGAGGGAGTTTGTTAGTTTATTTCTGGGTTTGGAAATGTACTGATTCACCTGTGTGTCAATACTTGATGCAAGGCTACTGTACTTTCAAATCTTATACAACCAAGTCAAGGGACCATTTGGGGTTAAGAAATAGCACCACATTTTAGCTGAAAGGAATATTCCTCTCTGTGCCTTCTTAGGAAAATAAGATAATGGCCTACAAAGGCGGTAAGAGTAAATACTGACCTAATGAAGGTAGAACAGCTAAGAACTGTGTACTAACTGGCACATCAAGGTGCAGAAAGGTATCATCATTCATAACACATATTACTTGCACACGGATACCTGTAGAAAGCCAAACAGAAAATCAGGGTATGTGAATTTTACATGTATTATTTAATAAATGTTACCTCTGGAACAAACATAATGCCTGAAAAAATATGTACACCAAAATGCTGTCCACTGAAATGATGTAGTTTTAAAATTTATATACAATTTATTATTTTGCAATAACAATAGTTTATGAGGCAATGGATTGTAAGGTCCTTTATTTTGTTTTTTCCAATTCTCAAGTATTGGTGACATTACTGTTACAGGAAAAAAGCGGTCATGAGAAAATTAGTGATTAGGTATTTCATGGGGTTTCTTTTTTAAGTGTATGAGAAAGAGGAATAATAAAAGCTACTTAAAGAAGTCCCCTGAATTTCCACTGCTTTTCCTAGTAAGTGCAGGAAGAGAATAACACTATAGGAACTAAATGGGCTAACCAGAGAACCTCTGTCTACAGAACAAAACCACTGTAACAAATTCACAGCAACTGGGCTGGTGATGTAGAGAGCCTGGCCCCCTCTGCTGTCTATTTTGCGCTTCTTCTGAAACGTTTCCAGTAAGTCTACAGCCTTAAAGAACAATGTTTTTGTATTTGTGAATGCCTTCCTCTGACTCTGATGTTGACAAATAACCTTGACAACTCTTACAGAGACTAATAGACCAATATGCTAGCCCTGGACAAGATGAGGTTTATAAAGGAAAAGAGGACCTAAGGAAGTTAAAAATCATCACCCATCTTTCCATATCTGTAATTGGGAATGAAAAGTTGGTACAAAAAGTGAGAAATTCCTTTTGGTGACTAAACATTCTAAATGGGAGACAAGATGTAGATACGCACACAGGTATATCATAAAGCAGAGACATTTAACATCTGACATAAAACTAAAAAATGTTAAGTATATTTTAATGGTTTGCATATGAAAATGAATTTTTACAGTATGTAAATTATATTGTGACCAAAAATGCAAATATAGCATATATTTTATATGCCTCACACAATACTGATTTGCTACTATACTGGAATTTGTCCTGAAAGGATTCTACTGTAAAATGCAGTTCAAGACTCATCATGTTTCCTTAGCGCTTCTTTCATAAAGGGTCAGAATATTACAGGAACAAGGAAGAAAAAGAAAAAAATGAGCCATTTGCACAGCTTTGTCCATCTTGAACAATGCCACATATTCTTTTAAATCCCATGTTCTTGCGACATACATAATTCTCCTCTGACCCACACCAATATCAACTTTAGTCTCTTGCTCAGTCTATTGGATTCCTCTTACTGTGCTTGCCTAGAGCAGCCTGCTCATGCACACCAACAATGCAATAGAGACATATACCATTGAAGTTACAGCATTTCACAATATCCCTTGTGTAAAATTTGTCACAAACAATACTAATTGAAACCAAAGCAAACTCAAATGAAATAAAAATATTTGCACCAGACATCTGATTTACACTTCTCAACAGCTCAACTAGAGAATTAAGTCAAGCCAAAATGGAAAATAAAACCTTTGGTAAGCAGCTGACACTGACTCCTTAGCCTGAACTCAGACAAGGCCATCTTCACAAAAGCTTTCACACAAAGTAGAATTGCATCAGGACCATTCACTGAACTGGGGTTGTTCAGCCTGGAGAAGAGGAGACTCAGAGGTGACCTCATTGCTGTTAACAACTACCTGAAGGGAGGTTGTAGTCAGGTGGGTGTGAATCTCTTCTCTCAGGCCGACAACACCAGAACAAGAGGACAAGGCCTTAAGCTACGCCAGGGAAGGTTTAGACTGGATGTGAGTGATCCCTCCGTGGAATGGTTCACAGGTTGACAGGTCTGCCTAGGGAGGTGGTGGAGTCACCATCCCTGGCGGTGTTTAAGAAAAGACTGGACCAGGAACTCAGTAACACGGCCTAGATGATGGGAGGCTTGGATGGATGGAGCGTGGTGCCTGTGGTTCCACGCATGTGGGCCTGATCCCTAGGTGGGTGTTTGCTTGGGAGTTGGACTAGATGATCCTGTGGGTCCCTTCCAACTCAGAATAACCTGTGAACCTGTGAAATTATGTGGGACACTAACCAGAAGAACTGCCGTCAGAGTGAAGTTGAACCTACCCTGGAAATAGTAAAAGTTTACTGGATTGACTCCATATACAGTTCTGTTTTCCCAGATATAGGAAAATATAGAGCAATACAGGAAGGAAAGGAAGCCTCTGCACCGTTTGCAAGGAATTCCCTTCACTGACAATTGTTCAGTGAGTCTCTCCAGATCTTAATACTTCTGTTACATCCATAAGAGCTTCTGTCTCAGGCTTGATCAGAAGTCCTATTTGGAGAATGATTTTCACTTTCTCCCCCCACAGCATTCTTGTCCTTCACATTAGCATTTCAAAAGACCATCAAATTTCTTTCTTTCAAAGTGTAACAGCCACAACAGTTTCATCACATCATTCCAATAAAAGAAAAAAATCATCACAGTTCTATTGCAATCCTTCACAAGATCTCATCAGCCCCTGTGAAGTAAGTGTTACTACACTCACTTCATAAGTGGAAAGAAAATCAAACAAAAAAGTTGTTACTGCCCAAGTCACTCAGATGACTACCACTGGTGATGAAAACACAACTGCAGCAGAATCCATGTCTGCATGGATGGCCTGAACAGCTTGTCTTCCACAGAGGAAACCTAAAGAACAGTGAAATCTGGCCACAGGAAAGAATAGCTTTTTAGAAAACAGAGGAGCACTGAAAACATTCCAGATTTAGACTACTTTGCAACTATGTTGGGCAACCCCATGAATTCTTCTAACCCACCAAGTTTAAGCTTTCATCGATTTCTAATTGCATAGATTTAGATGGTTATAAGTGATACTGTTTCATAATTATCATAATAAATAAACAAATACATGTGTAAATGAATAGCACAGTACTCAAATCCTACAAATAATTCTTCTTTCAAAAAATTTCAAAGACCTTATCAAGTATGTTTTCATCAAGGTCTAGTATTTCCTATTTGCATAATATCTCTGATAAAGAAGTGCTGTTTGAATGAGGTGCTCTTCTATGTTACCTGTTTCATGGTAGCTTTATCTGTAAACGTCCTATTCATCCTGTATTACATCACTGATGGAAGACCAAGCAGCATTCTCTACATTCTAATTGTATACACTAGGTCCTTTATACTTTTCTATCATGAATTTTACCATGAATTAGTATTTAAAATAATCTACAGTGTGTGCAGCCAAATTTTTAGGCCCTGCATAGATTTATCCATGTTTTGAATTTTATTCTGAGTTCTCAGAAGCCACTACGACATATGTGTTTTGAATGTGGATTAACAGAAGTAGGCACTTCACATATTTCAGAGGACACTGTAAACACATTCTTGAACAGTAGCATATATACAAAATAATTTTTAAAATATAGTGTCTAATTAGAGTTTTGCTTAACAAGCAAAATTATGCCTCATTGATGATCCCAATCCAAATAATACTTTCTACTGATTTAATTAGATACTAGATCAGGTCTCAAAATATATATGCATTTTATGTCATGCATTTTAATTTCAAACTACAGTTATACCTCCTCCATCGCGAGCTACACTGGGTCTCAGTGGCCGCCTGGGACATAGTGCAGCGTGACCCTTCCACTGTAGGGACTGGGCACGGACACACACAGGACCGGCTCAGGGGCCGGGCACACTACGGCAGGACTGTAAACTTGAGGCTGTGCTGGAGAAACCCTGAGGCCTCCCTCTGTCCCCTTCCCAGGGGAGCTGGGCCCGGGGCGGGCCCATCCCGCCTCACAGGGAGAGCCGACCCCTGCAAAGCAGAAGCAGAGCGCATGCGCTGGGTATGAAATATCGCAGATCCCCAGAGCCGGACTGTGACAGAATTGCTTCGCAAATGGGCGAGGTCGTGAAGGAGAAGTCGCAATACAGAGAGGATTCACTGTATATTTGCAATAGGAGGGTTGGGAGACGCCCCAGTATTATAAACCTTAAACTTAAGGAAATATTTTTATTTTTAAATTATATACTTAGCCTTCAGATCTCTGACTCATGCTTGACCAATTTAATGGTATCTAATTCCATAAGAATGCAACAATTAAACAAAGTGGTGTTTTTTTTCCCTGAAGTTCCCATAACACAGGTTACAGAAGGTTTTACATTTGATTTAAGAATATCTAGGAAAGCATATTCATTTGACAGGAGGGAAAGCACAAAGCAAATAACTTCCATTAACTACTAATCTTACTGTATATACACGAAATCCTCGCTTATCCGCGGTTCAGCTCTCTGTGGATTCAATCCTTCGCTGTTCGTTTTTTAGTGAAAAGTGGGAGTGGGTGCATGTGCAGAAAATGCTGTGAAAGCAGCTGGCTCGTGAATATGTAAATGAGCTCATAAGTATGTAAGTAAGCCCTGCCCAGGAGCCGACTGAGGTGGCAAGGGGAGAGAGCTGGGAATGGCACAGCAGGGCTGCAGTGGTGGAGGCATCTCATCTCACTTCCATCCTATCCCATCCTGCAGCATCAAGGGGAGGGAGCAGGGAAAGGAGGCACAGAGGGGCAGCAGGGGGTGGCTGTAGGGCCTCTCCCCACCCAGGATGGGGAATAGCGGTGGGGCCGCTCCCCACCCAGTGCGGAGGAGAAGGCAGCAAAACCCAGGGACTCACTGTACCGCTAAAAGTTAGTTCTCCTGTTGTACAACCTTGTTTCATTTGGCTTTATTTAAACTTTTATTTGTTCACTCAAAAACAGAAGGAAAATCAAATTGATTTTTAATTAATTGCTTCATGAATTTTGCTCTGATAGTTCTATGAATATCACAGAAATCATAGAATATTTCGAGTTGGAAGGGACCCACAAGGATCATCGAGTCCAACTCTCAAACGGCACCACTGCCTCCCAGCGGGAATCGAACCCAAGTCTCCTGGATATGTCATGTCTCCCGCATGATAGGCAGGGACACTTACCACTGTACTAAAGCAGATTTTCAGTATCCTGTATTTCTCCTCACAGCAAAGGGAAGTTCAGAGGAAAACCAAATGATTACTGTAGCATCAGAAAAGGGCTACATGTTATAGCATGCTTACGTTGCTATTTGCCGCTCAACAATTTGAAATTGTTACTAGAAATTAACCTCTGCTGATAAATGGGGAAAATAGGAATCAAACTGTACTGATAAATCAAAAGTGGAAAGAAAAAGTATAAAAATGCTCTAAGTATATTACAAATGTGATTCTTTAACTTAGTATAGAATAATACAATTTAAACAAAATTGGGAAATATAAATCTATGCAGAATTCTTCTGCGCCAACGGAGAATTAAGTAGAAGTAATTGAGCTTTGCTTTTGAGACGGCAGCTAGACAGACTTATGTGAGAGCTCTATCAAAGTAGGTAACCACATCTCAAATACAAAAATCTGTTTCATCATTTATAGTTTTTATCACATCATATAGCATAACTTTCACACGAGAACAAAGGTCATTTTAAAGCAAACTGTTGTTCTAAGGTAACTTTTAATTTGAGGGCTAAATGTAAATTGCTATGGTGAATGCACGTTAGGTCACTAAAACAACGGTAGCTAAACTCAGATGTGACCTAGCAACCCAGGTGTTCAGGAAAAGTGCTGTTAACAGTAAGGATTGATGATCTAATCAAACTGTCACACTCAGATCCTCAGCAGGGTGGTTGGAGGGGAGGTGGAGGAGGATAATATTCAGAAAGCAAGCACATGCTTAGTGTTACTTTAAATTGATGCTGACATTTTCAATTGTAAAAAGAAATTTTTTCCTAAGTAATATAGGAAACAACTCTCCTAACCTTCCGGAGGATATCAGATAATCAGAGAGCTTGTTTTGCAAAAGCCAACTTCTCAGATGTGTGACTTTAGGAAATATGAACTATCAGACATTTTACAGATTCAAAATTATGGCAAGTATTTTAATGCTTTTCTTTTACTTAGATAGGCATAAATGGGTATTTAGCTAACTTTGTACATATACACTTGCTATGCATATATAATAAAGTAAAATAATTAATAAATCTATTTATTAATAGTATAATTACCAGTACCCAGTACTCTAAGTACCCAGTATCTCTAAGCATTCTCCCCTCATGCTGTACCTTGACTCTATCATTAAATACTCAGGAAACTGCTAAGCAAAAATGTCAACAAGTAAGTAAAGATGACATTTCAGTGGTCTAAGAAACTGGTTCTACACCACATTTTTTAATATTAACATCTGCCTGCTTGTAGAGTGCTTAAAATTCAGGGAATACAGAATTCCCTTGTTGTAGAAACAAAACACTGTTCTCTTGCATGAGTTTGCCTATAAGTGATGAAGTCATATGTAGTTATAAATGGGTAACACTGACTTCACAACCAAAAGAACTATTTTCCTTTTTCAATTAGCAGCGGGGAAAAAACTAGTTTACTCTGTTAGAAACTGGGCAAACATATTAAAATTGCTTTAATCATAAACAGTAGTCATTTTCTGCAAGAGGTTTGAGATGGCCATTTACTACCATATGGCATCTCCACATCCCTCTCAGACAGCAATGGCCTGTTGATGGAAGAACTTACAGGGAAATTTTCAGAAAGCCAACAGGAGGATTGGGGTTTTGGTGTCTCTATCTTAATCCTGTACTGTGGATGTACAGCATTACATGGAGTGATGGTGTTCAACAAAAATAAGGCCATGGATCTGAAATCCTGGAAATTATATCTCTCATTTGTCTACAATGAGCCATGTCTTATATAAACGGTACAAAATCAGTAATTCATTTTCTGAAGGGTACTGTCAGTGAGCTACAGGTGTACAAACACAAGCAGTTCAAATATGATAAGTGAGAGCAAGGGTTTTTTATGTAAAATGATGCATCTGCTCTGTGTTTACACTTCTATTTGTCTTGCAGCTCTAGAGATAGTGAAGCTAAACATCATTCTACATGGAGCAATCTACACAACTACATAAGCA
>WEKX01003803.1:404352-424352 GCA_013390025.1 Pitta sordida | reverse complement strand
CTGGGTTGGATGGGGCTTAGAGCAATTGGGTCTAGTGGAAGGTGTCGCTCTCCATCACAGGGGGGGTGCAACTAGATGGTCTTTAAGACCCCTTCTAACTCAAGCCATTCTAGGATTCTATGACACCAAGAGAAGGGGAAATGATCCATATGAAACTGATGGTTTTATATGAAGCATCACTACAGTATTTCAAAGTAAATTTATACTGTAATATAAAGATATATTTTTATATTCCAAGCCTAAAAATAGAACACTGCCATTCAGCTTCAATTCCAGGATCAATAGGTGCTTTAAGATGTATTATACTATGGTTACTCCTTTTTTACAAAATGTACTATCAATAGACAGCAGCAACAGTTTCTGCATAAAATATCCTGTCCCTAAAAATGAAGCTAGAACAGCCAGTTCTATGTCCACCATCTAGCACCTTGGAGAACAGAAGGCCCAGTGGGATTTTGTGCTATTCCAGGACTTAAAGGGCTGCTACAAAGAGGTTCTCTTCACAAGGAAACACGCAGAGAAGACAAGAGGCAACAACGGGTAGAAGTTGCACTAGGAAAGGTTTCATCTCAACATAAAAAATGTTTCTAGTAAAAACAAGCACTCACTGGAACAGCCTTCCCAGGGATGTGGCAGAGCTCTCATCACTGGAAATTTTCCAAATGTGATTGGACAGAGTGCTAGATGATCTCCTCTATGTTCCCTTTCCCATTAAAGGTTGGGCCAGATGACCTTTGGAGACCCCTTCTAACCCGGGCTGTCAGATGATTCTACCCACCAGAGATCAGCGCAGAGCACTCCATTAAGGCTCACGATACAGAAGATTGCCTTTAAAATACAAGACCTCCACATTTCTACTACTCAGTCAACTTTTTTTAAAAAAAAATCATAGCACTGAGAGAGTGATTTTAGAATTGTATTCATGGCACTGTTCAAATCCAGAACATGTTTTTCCAGCAATTTTTTCACCTTGAGATGGTGAAACTTAAGCAAACCTGAAGAAACAAGTATTCTTACTTAATAGATTACGCCACTGCTCTGACTGCAGAAAAATAGTCCTGATGACATTATAATTATATATATATATATATATATATAACTTGATGGAAATATTTTGAAGTGTGTGGTTTAAAAGTAGAAGCTAAGCTTCTTCCATTAGTCATACACAGGATTTGACACAGCATTTCTGTTTTCACTACAAAGTTTATAAAACATTCCTCATGATTCCTCAGAATATATGGAAAACATCTCATTGCAGCACGGTGAAGAGATTATGTTTCCATTTCCTTTACAAGGTACTCAATAAATATTTGTGTTGTATTTTATAGACTGATCAAAGCTGAGTCATGATACCACCCAAGACATGGAACATTTCACATCCATAAATGTCACAAACTACAGCCCTGTACACATTCAAAGTGTAACATACTCTGTGTAACTGTGGACAGGTCTCTTGCTTCCAGTCCTGAGCAGGCAAAAAGAGATCTAGAGATATATTGCCATCCTAATCCTTCCCCTCTTGGCTTTCATGGTTCACTTACACAGTGAAAGCAGCAAGCTGGGACATAGGACTAGAACAACCTGCTTTCAGCTGATTGCAATAGAGGAGGGATCAGTTTGCAGTTTACTGCGTTTTGGCTGATGGTATGGGAACAAGGAATTGTGTTCTCCTTGGAAAAAAAATGGTGTGACAAAAACCTGCAGCTTTCAGCATCTACCCATACTGTCTTCCACAGATTCACAGACAATCTTAGCATATGCTTGCTAATCAAACTAGCAACCCATGCTCTTGACAGTACTTGGTTGTTTAATGAACGTGAGATCATCATTCATAGCTTTTTATGATGGCTGAAATTAGCCAGAGGTGCTCACTGTGGGCAACGTGATCCCGTTAGGCACTCTCTGTCTTTTATCCATAGCAGCTAAGCCCTTCCAACAGGAAGACTGT
This sequence comes from Pitta sordida, assembly GCA_013390025.1. Taxonomy (NCBI): domain Eukaryota; kingdom Metazoa; phylum Chordata; class Aves; order Passeriformes; family Pittidae; genus Pitta; species Pitta sordida. The sequence goes on along the minus strand of WEKX01003803.1, from coordinate 422,404 downwards.
TGCTAACTACAGAAGTTTCCAAAGCATTTTACATACCTGATAGCTAAAATAAACCTACTTCAGAATGCCCTTCCTTCTGAACCAAAATAAGATTGCCAGGATTCAATAGGAAGAACAAATAATGAGTAGTAGTAAAACAACTTCATTCTTTCACAGTCCTTCAGTTGTTATCTTTCGTTCTGAAAAGGTGCTGAATTCATCACTTATTTTTGTGAAAACTGTCATCAAACATATAAATGGCTGCCTACTCCTTATTTCTTTGTAGCAAAGCAAATGCATGAGGAAAGCTGTGAATTTTCAGCACATCTTCTAGTACTTGAGGAAGCCCAGGTAATCCCAATTACTTCCTTATGTTCCTTGGGTCAGCCACAGACAGCAAAGTACTCGGGTAGCAAGTTACTGTAGAGCCTCTACATACCCTCAGACTCTGAAACATTATAGCATCAGACAAGAGCTGAACATGAGAGGAAAATTTTGAAGGTCAAGTAAAGCTTCAAAGCACTAAATACTTAACATACATGGTTAAAACTTTAGCTCCCAACCAATCCTAAAACACTGAGTCCTTTCCACACCCTTCCTCTCATCACAAGCTTCCAATTAGTAAATATACTTCAAGAAAAAGCTACATTTCTTTCCTTAGGGCTTTTCTGAAGAATGATTATGTAACTTTTCAAGACCCTTTTTAAGCCAAATGCAGGTAATAATAAATCAAGTGATGTTTTTCATTCCTATCCAGTTAGCCTAGTAATGTTAGGTTTCAGTTGAAAAGCCCAAACTTACTTGCAAGAAGCAGTAAAAGGTGATGACAAAGCTTGAAGGCAAGACTCAGCACAACTACCCTCTGGTATTACAGGGAGCTTCTCCTCCAGTGTAACCATATGTACTGCCGATGCCTCTAACTGCAGACCTTCCTGTTTACCCAAAATCTACTGTAAAATCAACTGGATCTTTTTACTTTGCAGGTTAAGGATAGCATAATCCAGAACAGGCATATCAAATAATTACTATCACAAATTTCTCTACTCAGAGAAAGAAAAATACTTCAAAGGAAAGATTAATAGATGAATTAAATCGAAGGGGGATTACACTGATGGATTTGATTCACTTCCAGTTTTATTTTCAAAATGGAGACCAGGACACAGCAAGATTACAAGAGTTTCCTAAATAATATTCAGAACATCAAACCCCCATTCCTTTTTCCTGGCTACTTTTCTTCAGGCCTCAACAATCCCACTACGTTTCTTCAGGCCCTCAACAATTCCACTACACACCATACAGTCTTGCATATTTAATGATATTTATACTACACATGTCAGTAGATGGGCTTGTGCAAGCACAATCAACAACAGGCATCCAGGAGTTCCTCTTTTACTTCAAAGCACTTGTGTACAAAATACACAAAATTACAAGTATGCCACATTTCAACATTATTTGAAAAAGCTTTTTCACTCAATCAGATCATTTGAAAATCATGACCCTACCAGCATTGTAACATTGATCCCATTTTTAAAGCACGAAAAATGCTGGAAGAACCTTACAAAATCAAACTTATTTTTAATGACCTTTAAAGAAATTGTTTCATAACAGATATTCCAATTCAGCAAGCATTTGTGCTTTAAGTAACTTTATATATATGAATGATCCTATTTGACTCAATGGGATTACTCGTATATGTAAAAAGTTATTTCAGAGGAAACTCATCATTTAAAATGAATATGGAAGATCAGGTAATTAAATAACTATAAAGGCCTTTCTATGACCTTTTCTTATTTAAAAAAAAACCTGTTTAAGCAAATGTATCAGATAGAACTAGTTAAGAAAGTACCCTATACTATAAAATGCATATTGTGCTGTACTAACAGTATCCCTAAAAAAATCTCTAAAGAATAGTTAAATAGTTTTTAAATGAAAAAATTCTAAATTTGGAGTTGTTCTTAACAGTGGCAAAATTCAGTCTTACTGATAAATGACTTAGTGAATTTATTTTTATTTTCTTGCTCATATGTGTGCATATATATGTGTGCATATATCTTAATAGCAAAACATCTGTTTGTTCTGTGTTTTGCCAAAATTTATACCCAAGTAACATAACAATGTAACAGAAATTAGAACTTGGCACTATTAAAATTACTGATGCACTCACCTTGTCCTTAACCACAATGTCTCCTAGACACAATAAAGGTGTAGCCAAAGATTTATCCTGCCAATAAGATATAGTTATGGGTCCCATGAAGATTACTGACACTGAAGTACCAAATATGTACTGGCCTTGGACTTAGCAGATAACATGCCAGTTTTGAGACACATTCAAGTTGACAATAAATCAGTATCACAGTTCCAATAACAGGAAAATATACCTTAGAGGAATTTTTTCTGCTAAAACATTCCACTTTTGAGTTTGCTATTAAATGGTAATGATCACAATGGACTAAGCAGTAGGGGCTTCTGTGTCCAAAATGTGCAGACATTTTACTACAAGGTTATTTTTAAAATACTTATTTGATTTTCAACTACGCGGTATCTTCTCCTTAAATCAATTTTGTCTTAAAATAAAAAAAGGAAAAACTCAAAATATCAAACCAAAATATGTATTAGTAGCAATCTTATTATGAATCATACTTGTTTTCTATATCTGCACATGCAAACATTTCCACAGACTCCATCGCTCCTCCCTTTTACGCATAAAAAAGCAGTGATTACGGAAAGCTAGAGAGAGCAAGGTGCACTAGTTAAGTACTGCTTACTAAATTGCAAATGCACTTTTTCTCTCCCTCTCCGAACTCTCTCTCGATGCTTGTCACCAGAAATTCCATTCTGAAGCCCTTTTAACAAATCTCTCAATTTCTCAGGGTGTAAAGCACATAACTATTTTTTAAGCACCCTTTTGAACTTCTTTTCAATTTTCTGTTTTTGATGATAGTCATGCTGACAACTTTTTTTGGTCCATCAAATTCTATAGTACAATTACATGAATTTACTTTTAATAAATTACCATCTTTGCATATATCAGTCAAACCATGAAGACTAAACACTTGCAAATAAAATGCATTATTAATTTAATTGTCACAGCCTATTTAGCTAGCTTCTATTAGTATTTGCTATAATATGCAATGTATCAGAGGGCAGAATCAAATTCAAAACATAAAGAATAACCTTATTATATTGTCCTAGAGAAATTAAAAAATAGCAAGCTTGCAAAATTATAATCAAGGCATTAATGTTTTACATAGGTAAGAAACCTACGTAACTTAATTTATGATGTCTTTATACCCAAAGTGATGGTTTAACATGCTGAAGAAGGATTTCTTTGGTTCCTAAAGCCATTAAAAGGCATCAAACCCTCTTATAATAGGAAAGGAAAGCAATGGTGGTTTGCCATTTACTGCATTAGATCATGTGACAGACATCCCCCATCACCAGCGAGGCGCTGCTACTAGAAATTTATATTGTTGTTGTAGCTCTGCCACTACTGTTTGATGCCGCTCTACATTAAGCTGAAGTGCCACCTAAAAAGGTATTGTGGATAAGAAATGATCAAAAGATGGATGCAGAAATCACAAAAGAAGAGGATATGAAGTCACTCAGGTATGGCTTGTTCACGCTGGCCTGGGGGCACTCGCAGATGGGGTAGGGAATCTGCAGGCCTTAGTGGGGTTCCTCTGCTCCTCGGGCAGCCAGGGCTGTGAGGGTTGGCTGTCAACTCCCCACCCAAGGCAGGGACCCCTCTCCTCCTTGTGCCACACTGATGAGCCAGCCACAAAGCTTTGAAGGAACATGGGAAGAAATGGGGAAAACTGAAACAGCCAGAAGGCTTTCAGAACAAACACAAACAAACGCCAGCAACAACCCATTTATAGCATTCTGCTTGTTTAGGAATTCATTTCAAGATGATAATCACTAAAAATATGCCTCTCATGCTAAGATACAATTTGGAAACCCATTGTATGTATCCTTTATCGTGCACATATTCACTTGGGTAACAGAAGTTATCCCCATGTTGTATTTATGATGACTGTACAGTAAGAACCCCTTTGCCAGTGAAAATAATAGTATTGAATGTTTCCATTTACAAAAAAAGAGCCACCAGAGCAAAACATTTTTTGTAGTTGTGCTATGACAACAGATAACTAACATAAACTTTAGTATGATGTCTGCTTTGATAAACCCGTAATTGTTGTTTCAATGTATCATTATGTATTTTAGATCAAATACAGTGTCTCAAAACTTTTTCAAATAAACATGTGTTAAGGAAATTCTGGTTAAGTCCCTTCATTGAGGAAACCTCATAAAACAAAATAAGCACCACTTAAATCGCCACTTAGTCAAACTAAGGCGTATACGATGAGCTAACTTAAAACTGCTCTTAGGTCTCTCAGTGATTTAAGTGTGATGAACATGTGAGAGAAGAGTCTACTTGACTGGCATTTCCAATATCTTCAACAAGAAACGAACACGATCCAGAAAGAGCTTTGCAGTCTTCCACAGCTTCTAGCTGTCGTTTATTTCCCTTTTCTTTTATATCAAAACCAGAAAATAATCTTTATTTATGAAAGTCTACATCAGAAGAATGAGTTACAAGGCAGTAATACTTCAAACAGTTTCAAGTATCCAGCAATGAACCCTTCCATCTACCCAGACTGAAAGAGAATATGGGATCTGCTGGCTATCCAAAACACATCCATTTCCTGGTTGACCCAAAAATTCTATGAAATAGCAATAGCTATGCCATGATATGCCCAATTAATCTGAAGCAAAATCTGTATATCTGCAAAAGTGTAATCTAGTTTGTAAAACACATTTATATTTTGAGCCACAGAAAAAATAACCTGCTTCCAAACAAAATTTGAGAATAAGTAACTACACACATTGAAAAAATAAATTAATTCATTTAAAAAATAGACAAAACACAAAATCTCCCTTCCTGCCCAAGAACACTGAGGAAACTTTCTCTTTGAATCCTCTAACTTTGACCTCAGTAATCAATATAAATTTTAGAAAGTCATTTTATAAACCTAAGAGCATCAAGGTTAGCGAGAAAAAAAAATGGTTTTGTACTCAGAGGGACAATTAAAACTACAGAATTTTTTAAAAAATAGTATCACCTGTTGATAAAACAACCCAAAAGTTGCAAATCCTACACCTTTTACACAGAATTTCTTTCTATAGACATGTAATAAGCACCATGCCATCAGAGCACTTAAGTATGTTGGCTCTCACTTGCAGTTAAAGCAAAAATTCAGATCACAGAACCACAGAATACTATGAGTTGGAAGGGACCCACAAGGATCATCTAGTCCAACTCACCATCTAACACCTGTACAGAGACCGAACGCACACCCCAGAGTGGTGAACATAAACCCAGATCCTCCAGAGGCGCACAGGCCACTCCGAGCCAGGAGAGACCCACAGGACCATCCAGCCCTACACCCCCCAGCTAGACCATGTCACTAAGATGACTTCATTGTGGGTAAGCTAAATACAGTTTTACCCCCTCATTTGCGAGGAACAGGTCAGACCACGGGCCTCGCGAAAAGCTAAACTCGCAAAGAAGTGCAGGTCATTGATATGTATGCAGGCCACGCTCATTGCTCCACCCCTCGGCACTCCAGAGCGCTGTGGGGAATTTTCTGTTTCTCCCCTCGGGCTCTCCGAGCATGGGGGAGCAAAGGGAACCATTTCTGAGCCTACTCTGACTCCGGAGACACTCCCCCACCCCGAGAATCCGCGGGTCTCCCCGGGCTGCTGTGACCGCTGTGGGCCACCGCGACGCCCACAGCCCAAACCCCGCACTGCTGCTCCCTCTCTCCGACCCCTGTGCTTGCGCTTGGGCGCCCCAGCCCCGCAGCGCGGCCCCGCACTGGCAGCCCGCGCTGGCAGCCGCTGCAAGGCGTACTGGTCCCATGGCCACGCTGCGCTGGCAGCCCGTGCTGGCAGCCACGAGGCGTACTGGCCCCATGGCCGTGCCACACCGGGACACCCATGCACAGGCCGGGCGGAGGGAGCAGTGGGGGGGGGTTTGGGCTGTGGGCGCGCAGTCACGGTGGCCCGAAGAGGCCCACAGATTCTTGGGGGGAGGCGTCTCCTGAGTCAGAGAGGGCACAGAAACCTGCCTGCTGCCACCACGCATGCTCACCATTCCTCCGTGGTGGGGAAGGGGTGTCCCCAGGGGGGTGGTCGGGTTGGTATCGGAGTTTCCTTCCCTTTAACATCCACCGGTTGCAGGAGAAGCAGAGACAGCTCCCCCCTCCCAGCACACAGTGCTTGCCCCACCTCACTTGCCTCACTTTCATGGGGCAGTTTCTCGGGTCAGGGACAGGGGCACGGTGCCGCCATTGCGAGCCCCCTCCCCACAGGACAGGGTGAGTCCCACCCCACAGGCACCGCGGCACCGCCCCTTGGCAGAGCAGAGGCACTGCGCATGTGTTGGCCGGCTAAACTCGCAGACGGCTGAATCAAAATTGCAAAAACTTTGCTTTGCAAATGGGCGGGGTTGTAATGCAGAGGTCGCAATGTACTGAGGATTCATTGTATTGAAAAAAAGGTCTCCACATACTGCGTAAAGTAAAATGAAGAAGAATTTTAAAATAGTTTACCTTTCTTTGGGTGTGCCAACTCCATGCTTGCCTAGTAAATGAGTATTTAAATGCTTCTTCATCACAAATGCCACCCTGCCAAACAAACAGAAAACCCAGGAAAATTATTTTTTTAATTAGAACATCTTACACATTTTACTAGTATCTAATATACATAGTATATTTTACCAAAATAACATTTTCTTATGTTACGAACTACTAATACTGTTTTAGTTACACCTTTGAATTTATTTAAGCCTAATGGGCTCATCCTGTAACCCTTCTTCATACGAGCAGTTTCATTGTTTTTAATGAGCAACATGAACATACAGCAAGATCAGACACTTTAATGACTGTTTATGCCAGTCAAATTTCATTGTATTAATTATTTAAAGAGATATACACAGCAACAAATTAATAGCCTTAGTTATTTTATAGCCTTCTGAAAAAAAAAGGATGAAAAACGCGAAGCACATGTTCATGAATACACCATGAGCAGGAATATAGTTCAAACTGGCAAGACATTCTTCAAAGCACCAACTACAGCAACAAAATACATGCTACTTGGTATTATATTTCTACCAAACACAGATAATTTACTTTAATTTTGGTGACATTCATAATGAAACAGATAGGAGACTATCAAGTACCTCCTCTGCTGATAAGACCATAACACCAATTTAATTATATCATGTGACTGCTTCAAACAATTTAGATATCAGACTGAAGCTTCAAACTAAAATGGTTCTCTCAATAAGTAAAAATTTTACTGCTGCAACTTTCAGTGTGAAAAGGGCTTGCAAACATTTTTGTTAATTATGTATTACAGCTGTCCTTCATAAAGTTAATTACTAATAGCTGAAAGGCAATAGACTCTATTTGCATATGTACATGAAAGGCATGACATATGCAAAAATATGATTTTAATTAGCATTCCATGATATGAAGGGCTACAAATCAAACTGGCATGTTATAAGATCCTTAACATTAAAAGCTGAATTCATCCGGACGTGTTTGCAGTAATGGACAATGGAGAGACTAGCACTATGGGGTATAAGAGCCACAAAAGCCAAGACACAGTACTTTTCCTTTACAATTATGTTAATGGAGCTTCTCTGTGTCTCATCTATTTTGGGCACTTGCACATTATTAGAGAGAATCTCCCTTGCACATCCCTTAAGGTGTACGAATATAACACTGTCTTACTTAAATGATGGCAATTTCCTTATTTTTTACAAAAAGACATAAAAAAAGTATCTTAAATACTTTTCCCTACACAATTTATAAGGATGGCATCATAACCATTACAACTGTGAATAATCTATTACACCGTTACTCTACACAGGGAAAATTATTGTAACAAAATAAAAATTGTGCTCTAGTAACAGCATAAGACATTCAAAACGTACTGCCCTTGCTGTTTGACAGAAATAATACAGAAATAATATTTCCACACAGCCATGAAAGGTACCAAACATATTTTCACTTAGTAATACTTATATTTCCTGTTACAAACTTCTATTATCCTTTTCTAGAAGAAAAATAAACTTAACAATATTACTGTGAAATGGAAGTGTGCAATCAGAGTTGTAAAGGGATATTTTGTTATTTATATGGAGTAACACAAACAGCTACTTGGTATTTGTAGGGAAGCGGGCGGGCAGGGGGGGGGCATGTTTTGAGCCTGTGTACTTGAAGCTTCTAAACAAAGGCTGAACATTTCATATACCACACAATTCCAGTGGGTACAGACAGACATACCTTTCTGAAAAATCAGAGGCCTTGTTAATAACATAAAGCATTATGTTAATAACATAAAACATAAATCTCGCATTAGCTGCCTCCTCTCTGTTGTATCTAGGTTTTAGTAATCATTTCGTTGCTGTTAAACAGCACAAATAAAATGAACCCTAACTCAGTAAGTGTTTCAGCACCTACTAACATTTTAAGCTTTTAATGTAAGGCATAAGGACTTCAGACCTGAGAAATGCAGAATGCCTCTTTGCAAGTCTGCAGCACTCAGCACAGCTCAGGAGCAGCTCCCCAACTTACAGAATCAGGCCTTAAAAATAAAAGCAAAGTTGCTATTTTCATAAGAAATTGAGAAACGATGACAAACTATTACCAACAGAGACAGCCCTTACTGAAACAAGAGGCAAAGTCTATTTGGATGCTGAGTTTGAGAACAACCCATTAAAAAAACCCAACCAATCAAACCAAACCACACAAAAAGAAAAAAAGAGACAAGTGGGAACTATTTGGTTTTGTTTACTAAATCCCGCAGGTAATTTTCAAAGAGGTGGCACCAGTGTTTTCTGGCTTTACAAAACAAACATAAAAATGTTTCAGTACATTCAGTAACTCTGGGTTTCCTAGCAATTACTGTTTTAGCATTCAAAAAACAGTGGGTTTATCTATGCTATTTACTTCTGCTGAGTTAAATCAGTTATTCCTAAACTACTGCTAGAATTGAATTGATTGACATGACTTAGCCTTGGCCTTTTAAATTAATCCTATGGGAAGCTTGACTGGCACATGTAAGGACTCAAGGATTGAATACTTTCAAGATATGTTGCACTGATACATCTTCAAATCAAAGGGAATTTTTCTGTCAGCTACAGTAAGCACCAATTCAGGCGTCAGAATTTGTCACTTTTTGGTTTTAATTCTAGTGGAAATAGAAATATTCAAATGCTAAAAACTTCCTAGTTTCAGAAACATGCCAAAAGGCAGTAGGCAAAGTGTAACTGCTATACTCCTCCAACACATGCAAACCAGGCCAGACTAGAAGCATGGAACCAGTTTTACAAACCCTGACCTGAATAAACTCATTCTCAGCTGAAATGAAAAAGTCACAGCCCACTGCTCTTCTGAGGGTCAGATCTCAAAAGGCAGAAATATATAGCCTATACATCACAGAATCACAGAATTAGTAAGGTTGGAAAAGACCATAGAGATCATCGAGCCCAACCTATCACCTGTCACCTAACCTGTTGCCATCCTGCTACCAACACACCATCCTACCTATAACACACTACCCTAATATCTAGGTCATGCCACCAAGTACATCATCCAACCTTTTCTTAAACACCTCTAGGGACGGTGACTCCACCACCTCCTTGGGCAGCCCATTCCACTGAGAGATCACCCTCTCTGTGAAAAAGTTCCTCCTAATGTCAAGTCTAAATCTCCCCTGACACAGTTTAAGACTGTGTCCTCTCATCACTGGAAGTTCTCTCCTTTTGTTAAAAGACTGATCCTAGAAGCCTCATCTTAAAGTGGAGAAGGGTGAGTAGGTAGGATTTTGTTTGGGGCTAACTTTTTTTGTCATTTTTAGCTACTCTGACTCCAAACTAGCAACATCCTCACTCTATTACACTTTATGTTCAAACTTGGATAAATTAAGGACAAGTTGAAAAATTACACAGAGCTTTAGAAGACCATCCACACTCCCTATGGACAATTTTTTCCACACAAACAATAAATAAAAATAACTTTAAATCACAAATATATGAGCACCTTTCCCAAAATAAGTTTGCAGAATATTCTGTTTTCAGTTTACAAGAGTTGTGGCTTTGTAGGAACGTGACCACTCATATCGCATGGCAATCTTCAAACAGTACTTGGACTCACTTTCACAATGTCTGTAACTGATTTAAAAGCCTCCATAGAATTGTCTTCAGTTATAAAAGCACATTTTGAAGTACAAAAGAAACAAAGGGACTTCTAATTCTGGGAATAAAGAAACATATTTGACAATCTTTACTTCCACTTTTTATTCTAGTATAATACAAATTCTTCAGCAATGTTTATCATCACAGTATCCAAGGAATATGAATAATCTGTCATGTATTGTCTGCTCTCTCATTTTCTCTGCAGGGAGAGAACTGTGCTCCGTGAAGTATCTTGCTATGAGAGGGCAAAAGATTCTAAGTTTTATTATGTTTTGAATACAGAATAGCTCTTTCCTTTTTAATAAATACATCACTGTGTTAGTGAAAAGCCTAGTTAAAAAAAGCCAAAACAAAACAAAAAACAAACCAACACACACACAAACCAAAACAATCATTCTGAGCCATAAACTCATGAAATCTGTCATTTCCTGAGTGTTTACCAACTGCTCAGCCTTGGCCTAGTTCCAAGGAAGGAGCAACATCTTACCTCTACCAGAAAGTTACTTGAAGCCGTGTCAACAGACCAGTCATCTTATAACTGCACACAACTGCTGAGGAGGACCAGCATGAGAATTTATTTTTGTGGAACTCTACAAACAAGGTACCCAGCAGTTGAAGAGCAATTTTAAATCATTTCTCAGTGGATACATTGCTCTCTGCAACAGCTCTCGAAGAATTTATTTCACAGACAACAATGTTCAATGACAGAAGAAAAGTCGAGGAGAATAACAATGAATATCTACCTTTTATTCATATTCTCAATATCCTTTACATCTCCTTTAAACTGTCCAAAACCTCGTTTTACATTAATTTAACTGTGAGAATACAGGCAAGCTACTGCACGACCCAACTACACAGAATGTTTTAAAATGCTGCTTGAGAGCCTTTAAAAAAAATTCAAATCCACAAATAAACAAACAAATCCAAGAGAAGCAGAATAAAACACTATTATTTTTAAATTATTAGTACTGTATTTGTGCTTGGTTTTAGCATAGGTTTCAGACACACAGAAAGATAGAATGTTTACCATTTGGGATAAATTACCTGGGAGATCTGACGGGTTCGAGGAATAATACGAAAAAAGATCTCAAACTTTTATACACCATCACAGAATATGATTAAATAATACATTATCCTGTCTGCATCCAGTTTTGTTTTCCATGATCTGTGCTTGAACTTCTGTCCTTGACCTGAGCCAAGAAACCAGAAAATCAAGGCAAGCTTCAAGGATCATGACAAGATGGTGGACAGATGTATGTTCAGGTAAGTAAATAATACCATGGACTTGATGGCTCCTACTACCTTAACAAAATAATCTTGCTCTTTACCATGTCTTGAAAAACACCTGAAATGCTAATTGTTGAATGTGTGGTTCACATGGAGTCATGTCAACAGAGGTAGCAAATAGCAAAAGAAAGAAATGGTGCATTTCTCAGGGAATACCATGACCTGCATGTATTTCAGAATGTTCAAAATTCTTTTCTATGTAATTACAGACTTTTGCATGTACTTGAGTTGTATATGTTGTAGCCATAAAAGTAGAACTTCACATAGTCACACAGTATATAAACAGTCTATAGGAATCTAAAAATAGTTTTTTAATTCTCCAAACTATATAAAGAGTTGCTATGCAAATCTCATTTCTCCATAAGGATTTTGTATTCATCCAGTTAACTTCAGCAACACGAGGGTGGAGGAAAATGCCGAACTGTCCAGAAAGCAATAGTTTTGTATGAACAAGTAATCTTACTTCCCATGCATCAAAAGTCTGAATTGCTGAGAATTTCTTCAAGTCTATCATTTTTGGATGTTCACTGATTCTGAAGGGTCCAGACTGGGGCACCAATAACCCTCTTGCATGACTGTGCGCAAGGGACTCAATTTAAAGGAAAGTATCTGGCAGGGCAGAGTCTGGCGTGGAAGATATCCAGTAGTCTGAAAGGCTTCATGCCCTTTGTGACAAGATGTCAGGTTCAAGTCAATATCTGGCAGGGCGAAGTCTAGTGTGGAAAATATCCAAATATCTGAAAAACTTCTGCCCTCAGTGACAGAACATCACGTCCTAGAACGCTGCATAGGAAAGATGGGGGTTTCTCCTGACTTGTTTACCAGCCAAATGAAGAAGGTCTCATTACTTCCAAATAACAGTTATAGTTACTCTTCTTAAGTTTAAAAAAAACCCAAAAAACAAAGAAAAAACAAAACAAAAAAACCCCAACAAACAAATAACATTTCAAAAGCTTACGAAGTCATGTGTAATCACCCAATCTGCAATGCTGACAGCCCTGTGACACACTGACTTTTACTCCCTGCTGACCCCATGTGTTAAGGACGGATATGGCTATTCTCTGCTCCACCCTCACTAACAGTGGTAATTAAACTGGAAAGCAAAAGATACATCCTCATCTTCAAGAGCGAGCAACCCGACAGACTGGAAAATTCAACTTTTTCTCTTGAGAAGAGAAACCGAAAGAGTTAAATGAGGTCAACTTTGCCAACATTAACAAGAGAAGAACCAGAGTACCATGGGAAGACACCACGGTAATTCATGGAACCTAAAGATTAACATAACTTTTACATTTCTGAGATCTATTAGGCATTCTACCTGAAGTCTGAAGGTTGGGTTTGATGGGTTTTAGAGTCTTGGTTTTGTTCACTGGGGATTTTTTACAATTTTTATGCAACAATCAGGTATATCTCCTACTTAGTAACATTTCAACTTTTCCATGGAAAATTTTTGCTGCTGAAGTTCAAAACCCAACACTTTTAATTGATTTTTATGAAACCATCTACAACCTTTTGTTCTGAAAATAACTCATCTCATTTTTACTGTTACCAGTAAAAAGGTAGCAATGAAACCAAGTTGCCCAATGGAAAAAAAATAAAGAGAAGACAACGACTTGTATTAATGGAACACCTGTACGCAGCTTGCATCCAAGGCAGGCTTGAGTATCACAGCAGTTACTGTTCCTGCCTTACTTTGAACAGAATGACAGACAACAGGATTGTCAATGTGCTGTTCAATGACCTGCATCAATCTCAAGAATAATTTACTGCTATATCAGACAGATCATTATGGATGAGTTGCACGCTATCAATCAATTGACTGTGTTGTTCCTGCATATTCCTGCATCTATCAACTGGAAGAGAGAGACATCCCTCAACATATTATTGTTGCTCTCTGCCACCAGTGTGCACCCCTCAAAATGGGAGAGAATTATTAGCCACGTGGCCACAAAATAATAGCAATAGGTGCAATTATCTCCTCTCACACATTCTGGCAGAAGAAAGAGCAAACTAAATACAACAGAAAGCATCCTCTACTGTTCTACTTAAGCTGATCTTGCCATCCAAAGGTGTTGAGTCCTCCCATAATCCCACTTTTTAAGAGAAATATTGTGTAAACCATCCAGGACAGAAGTTCAGTCTGTTATTGCAAGAACTGTGGCAAACCAGGAATATATTGGCAATATTTATATTATTTCCTCTCCCATGAGGGAACTCACATGAAGTTACTTATTTTGTAACTGAAATAAAAAAAGTTTTTGTAAGTTAGTTATAGGTTCATTCTGAACTTTATTCATTTAGGGGTTTTGTGTTGTAGGGTTTTATACATATACACACATTTTATACATACAAAAAATACCCTTCAATGGCAGCTGCAGGAATAAGCCAAGTCCAGGCAGTGATAACTGTTATTAACATAAAGGTGAGTGGAAACGTAAGAGTGGAACCGGAAACTTTTAGATTTGGAGATACAATTAGAAGTGATAACTATAAGTAAACAAATGGCGCTCTACTTTTGTTTGCTTAATGTGTGGATTTAAAATAGCTAAACAGTGGCAAAAACTTTGAAGTCAGGTGTTCACTCTGTCAGGAAATCACCTTACAAATATTTGAGAAAATTAGTACTGCTACAATGTTTGTTTCAATATTCAGAGAAGTTAATGAATGTTAAGTGATAATACTAGACAGCAGCAGTATGTAATTACATTTCTAAATACATCTTACCAAATCAATTCTAAGCTAAAAGACTCACATGTTCTATTAATTTTCATTGGTTATCAAGCATCTGTAACTGTCACCTCTAACAGGTGTTTGGTAATCTAACAGCTGCACAAACGTTAAAAAAAGAAAGAAAAAAGACAGAATCACAATGTGTTTTCAATAGCACCACTATGAATCACAATGCAGAACCTCTTTGCCTAAATTCTGAAATACAACCCTAGGCTCAGTGTTGGAAGTGCCTTGCATTTAAGAGAGATTACCACCAACATCCCAAACCAGGACATTACCAGAAAACATAATTGCCATGCTAAATAAGGCTGCAGGAATGCTTTAAACATAAATGAAGTTTACAGCTACAAGCATTATGATCCAAAATAATGCTTACCAACCTTGCCACCAATACACTGTTTATGTCTTTTCATGATTTGTATATCCAACATTCCCATAACTCTGGTCCCTCGCTTTTCTATTCCTCCTACTTTCTTCAGACATTGGCCTGTCTCCCTACTTGTGATCTAGCCCATTTCCTAGTATAATCAGGACTTCAGACACTGAATTTGATGCTGTAGACATCAGTCTCACGTATCATAATCTTGCATCTAGAAAGCAACAGTGGGATGAACAGGTTAATATTTGAAGTGAGCAGTTCTCCAAAGTAGATCTAATCTTTTGTGAGAGTCAGGTGAACAGCATCTCTAGGAGTCCTGAAATGAGTTTTGAAATACAGTCAGGTCTCCTATATCGTGCACCTGTGGTCTTAATCAGTGTCTGCGAAGCCGTACGTGCCACATGCGCCCCCGCCCCCACTGCATGCACTCCCGCTGCTGCTGCCCGAGCCACCACAGCCGCCCGTTCCGCTGCCGCCGCAGAGGCAGGTTGCGCATGCACAGTTGTGAAACGTGTCTCCTACATCGCTAAAAAATCATGCCGCTAAGATCTGAAGCCACAATATGGGGGGCGTGAAGTGCAAGAGGGCCGACTGTACTGCACTTTCTGCAGACAGTTTGTACAGTGCTTCCTAGGGATCCTAAGGGGCAAAGTCTGTGCCTGTTGAACATGCAATAAAAAGCCTGTAAGACCATTTCAAAATAAGGATGTTTCAATGACTTTTTACTGAGAAGTAGAATTGGTAGAGCCAAACAAATATATTTAATATTTTGTGCTTTCTCAATGAAAAGTCACTTTTGATGTATCTTCTTCCTGATGGCTCAGAAATTGCACTGCAGACTGAAATATCAGGTTTATGCAGACCTTCAACAGGAGGAGCTATCTTGAAAACAGAATCTTCTCATCAAAAGAATCTACTCTTGCCTGTCTTTAACAGAAATCAAAGCAAATCTAAAGATAGATGATTGTGGGCTAGAAAACTTATAGGGCCTGCAGTAGCAGTGCCACATATATGACTCAAGTCAATTCAGGAGTTACAGTGTCTGTGGTCTTTTGCAAAGTTAATTCAAAAAAGAATGAGATTAATAAACTGGTTACTATCTGATGACTGAACTTCTCAGAAGTCAAACACAATCAGAAGACATACACAGTTTTTACTGACACTTTCCCAACAATTTGAAAACGCTGCTGGTGGTGGCTAGAGTGGAGGCTCTGCAGTCTGCTTGATCTGTGAGAGTCATGAGAATCTTGCCCTAGGTCTTTGCTTGACATAGAAAAGCAAGTGCTGGTTGATTTGTTTATTCCTGAGACTCAAATTCAGCTGTAAAACACATCTTCTTTGTCTTACATCCAGACATTCCACAAGACTGTTTGACTTCAGGTAAAAAGCAAAATACTTCAGAATATCTTTTTGCCAAAGTAGCTGCATAAAAATAGTAAAATTATGACAGCAGGACCTAGTCTGCAACTATCAATATTACTGTCTACATGCAAGAACCTTTAACAACAGGCTGGTCAAATCAGAATGGATTGGTCTCAGCCAAAGAAAAAAGAAGGTTATCATTTGGCTTAGATGGGTTCCAGCCCAGAAAAAAGGCATCTCATGCTTGCACACCCACAAAGAAGCACAAAGATGGTTCCAGTTTTCCTTGTCCAAAGACTCTTGAGCCTGGCCATTGCTACCTCAGGGACTAAGAACCACCAAACACTGTGTTCTCAGACCAATTAAACACTTGACTAGCAAGTCTGATTAATGTTTTTCATTGTTAAAAGACATCTTTATTAGCAGTTGAGCATAACTAAAAGCTCAGAGCTTTCACTCCCAACTGGCATCACATTCTCTTCAGATAATACTATCACAGTCATCCCCAAGTCTTCCCCAAAGTACAGTAATACTTCACCCTTTGCGAGGAACGAGTCTCCTGGGGGGGTCTCGCAAACTGTCTAATTCGCAAACATACGCAGGTCATTAATATGCATACAGGCCATGCCCATCACTCCACACCCAGCCAATCAGGAGCGCTGGGGAGTATTTTCTGCTCCTCCCCACGGGCTCTCACAGCACAGGGGAGCAAAGGGGAGCATTTCTGAGCCCGCTCTGCTTAGGGAGACCACCCTGGAGAACCCCATGGCTTCTCTTCGGCCAAACCGCTGCTTCCACAGCTGCTGCCGGGCTGCTGCCACCGTGCACTGCTTCTGCAGGGGGGAGCTCCGGTGGGGAAGGGGTGCCCCTGGGCTTTGGTTGGCACTCGTGCAACCTGGGAAACCTTAACTTTGCAACACTGCGACACCCGGGCCCCCTTATGGTGGGGGGGAGTGTCGGTGTCAGAGTTTCTTTCTGTTTAACATCCACCGGACCTGGGAGAGGCAGTGCTGGCCGTATGGATACAGGAGAACAGCGCTTCCCCCTGCTGCAGGGGCGAGAAGGTGTAGGGGAATACAAGCCTCCTTCTGGTGCAGCAGCTGTGCTGGAAGCATGGACACGTCCCACTGCTGCCCCGTCCCAGCACACAGCGTTTGCCCCACCGCGCCCACGGCCAGCCCACCCCTACTTTTGTGGGGCATTTTCCCGGGTGCTACGCTGTCACCAGGTGCGCTGGGGCGCATTCCCTAAGCACAGACTACATTGCCTTGCCTGCCTGTAGCCATGGAAACTGCAACACGCCCAGCGGGGGTCAATCTTCCAGCTGGGCTTAAGAGTAACAGGGGATGGTGTGAGTTGTGGTGGTGCTGCACTGAGTCTCAGCAACCACCCAGGGCACACCTCAGCGTGAGCCTTCCACTGTAGGGACCAGGCATGGAGACACACAGGAGTGAGGCAGGGCCGGGGCACGGTCCCATGGGACCATAAACGCGATGGGAACGAGATGGACCGCGCACCCTCCCCGCGGGGCCGGGCCAGTCCCACCCCACAAGGATCATCAGCACTGCCCCTTGGCAAAGCAGAGGCACTGTGCATGCATTTGCCAGGAAGCTCCGCGAATGACTGAGGCAGATTTTTGAGAAAAATTTATTGCAAACCAGCAAGGTCACAATGGAGAAGTTGCAATGCAGCGAGGTATTACTGTACTGCAATAACTTCCTCCTCCTACCACTGAAGGAGGAGGAGGTTGACTGAAGAAAATAACAGCCTCTTAGAGGAAACCATGATATGCGGGCCAAACTGTTACGCACTATCCAAGTATCACAGAACTACAAAACTCTCTCAAATTATGGCACTGAACATAGAGTATGCAGATAATACAGTGAATCCTCCCTGTATCACAACTTCTCCTTCATGACCTTGCCCATTTGCGAAGCAATTTTTTCGCAGTCCGACTTCCGGGGTCTGCGAGGTTCCTCAGAGCACGCATGCGCTGTGCCTCTGCTTTGCTGAGGGGCGGTGCTGGCTTCCCCTGTGAGGTGGGATAG